>KN883638.1:98867-142650 GCA_000934455.1 Apostichopus parvimensis | reverse complement strand
TATTGTATGCACGAATAAATAAAAATATCATGATTGTTTGGGTTTCTTTATTCCACACTGATTTTGATTTTCAGATGTCAGACGACCCCCCCCCCCCACATTTTTCTATATGCTGCATAGTTTGCTGTATTAAGTTCATTAGAGAAACTTCACGTGTGACATCATACTTCCATCAACTTATCTGATAGTCGTATCTACACCATAAAAATGTGAGTTCATGCAGTTATATATTCTTACGTGAATATATGATGCATTTATGTAGTCCGTTGAAGGGTCTTCGTTTAACAAAGGTAACACTACTCGTGAATGGTCATCTGTAGAAAGGAAGAGTAACACACAGAGGCGATGAAAATTTTCGTATTCACGTCACAAGTCCAGTAGTAATTGTAACTTAAAGAGCAACCAAATAGAGCATGTTATAATTGAATGAGCTAAAGCTTTCTTGAAGTAGGTTTTGTCAACCGTAAAACGTTTTTATACTCCACTAGCTTGCTAGGCAAGGTCTATTCAAGTATGCCCCCCTCCCCAATAGCCCAAAACTCTTCATTTTTTATGTGAGCAGTACCAATTTGATAATCAATTGAAACGGGATACCTATAATAATATAAGTAAAATAATGTACCATTAATCGAAAACTAGGTAAGTACTGTATAAATCTGGTTATGAATCTGAGTTAATTAGTAAACTTACAAGTTAAAATGTTCTTGAATCGGTTTTTACTCTCATTAATCTTCGCTTTAGCGACGGAACACGATGCGAAATTCCCTTGAATGAGCTTCTGTAGAAAAACAGGAAAATAATGTCATGGTCATCGATGGTAACAAGTCAAAACTTTCAAAACTTTCATATGCTTTGTAAAGCACACCTGCACGACAAATAAAGTTACTATGATATTGACGTCTAAATGTTAATAGGTGCTTTTGCTCAGGGAACGGTGATGCGTGGAGCGGGGCCGGTAGCAAGGAAATCTGGCTTTGTATTATCTGACTGAAGGGAATTTGCTCTGCCACTGGTTAACCAAAGAAGCTTACAGAATTGTAACCAACGTTCTTCTTCGTGTATCCCTCACTCTTAGACACAAAACCAGGATGTCGAAATTTAGTCCTAGCCCGGTAAACGTATTCTGTTTTGTAACCCAACAAAAAGAAAAGAATATTTCCATTTCTATTCAGTTTCCACGACAGAAAAATGATAATATGTGTAAAGTATATGTACTATTCCTATCTAACTATATTAATAGAGATACAAGATCAGATTTCATGGCATACCGTTTAATTCAGGATTGAAAGGTATAGATATATGATATGTTAGAATGTTCATTTAGCTTACATTGAAATCAACATGAAATCCGTCTTCATTCAATTTCATTTCTCTGACGTAACTCTGTAAGTCGTGAAGGGAAATGGTTGTATCTGTTCGACATCTTAACTCCTCAACACTCTGTGACCTCTCTTCAATTATGATCATCTCAGAAAGTTCTTCATGTATTTTTCCTGCAATTCAAATAAGTAATTTAGGATTCTATGAAAAACAGTTTGATTGAACAATTGATTGTATGTCGTGTAGTCGTTCATTACGTACGACCGAGTTTGTATAAGACATAATCCTAATAATCCCACATCGAGTGTAGGTCTTTGTTTCCATACGTGGATTAGAATTGCAGGAGTTAAAAGAGGTAATTCGTGAAGTGATTGATCGTACAGCTGAGAACTTCGCCATGTAATTTAACATGGTTTAAATCGACATGTCATCGATTTATTTCATTTACATATTAATATCAACGTTTTCGAGAATGATTGACAGTAGATAATTCGGTGTCGTAAGGGTCTGCATGCAAAGTAAGACAGAATGAAGAAACAATGTTTTTTTTTTATTATTGTTGACTCTGATATTTTGTTCTATTCTAAACAAGTCTCTCTTACTTTAAACTTTAATAATTACTGACCGAATTTATAAAGATTGAACTGGGAATATATTTAAATCACGTATGATATGAGTAATAAACTATGTGTCTATTCAACAGACTCTAACATTGCACTCGTATCTAAAGTGAAGAACATCTTATGCGTTGCGATCACCAAACAAATTGTACACATTCTGTTACAAATGATAATCAAATCTTTCAATATGTATAAATCAGACAGTAAGTGATGAAACGCTTACCCGAGTCATCTTTGCTATTATCATTCCTCATTTCCATGTTTTTCTTTCTTTTTATAGAAAACAAAAACATTCTGAAGAAAAACAAAACATAAAACTTCTTTTTTATTATCACGGTAGTTCCATTACAGAAATGCTTACATAGATTAAATATAACTGAATAATCACCGTCAAAATCTGTCTCTATTTGATAGCATCCCCATAGCAAAACACAGGGGACAAGACAATCAATGTCTGTCTAGACGGTTTTATCAAATGTGATTTCGAATTGTGTGTTAAAGATTTAGCTATGTAACATGACATTTATGGAATTTATGAAATTACAGGGAATAAAATAAATAATGTATCATTAAAAATTAAAAAATACATCTTTACCTTCTGCTTAGAAGAGCAATCACCAATAAAACCAGAACCAGAGATGGTATAATCAGAAAGACGTAGGGAAACGTCTTACCAAGAACGACTTGGCTTGTTAACTCTGTAAAGGAACAGTTAAACTATGACTATGGTACAGTTTTATAACATTCATAGAAATAACTTCTAATGAATGTAACAGTGTTGGAATTTAAAAGATGTAAGGAAGTCAGCGATATTTGCCCTATAATCAGTACGATCGAATAACATTAAAGGAAGCAATTCAAACATTGATGAACTGCTTCGTCATTTAAAAGACATACAAGACAAGTATCAGACAGGAATCGGGAAGATTAGCAACGTAGTGAATAGTAATGAACAATTATATTGTTATCGAGAAGTATTATCGAATTTCTAAATAAATGTAAAATACCTTTGGATTTGGACTAATACAACTTTAGCCATTTAAGATAAAAAAGAAACATCAGTTTACGGTAAAGAATGATAAACGTTTCAGGAGTAACATGTCATGAAATGTCAACTAGGTAGCAACCTACATGGTAAGTCTATGTGATCACGTTACCTATGGTGGTATTGCATTCAATAGTAGTAGGCTGACTGGAACAACCGGCGTAATTTTTCACCGTGATGAAGAACGTATAAGAGGTTCCAGGTTCGAGATTCATAAATGTAAAATCATTCTGTGATTGGTTAAAGGTTCTTGCAGTGGAGGAATTTTCATGTGAACTTTCGTAAAAGATTTCAAATTGATAAGGATCTTTTAAATCACATCCCAAACAGTCATAGTCCCAAGATTCAGGAAGCTGCAACATGAAAGTCAATTTGATTAAATACATCACAGTTTGATTAAAAATTGAAATATTTAATTATCCGGATCTTTCCGGCTGTTTCGATCTGTTTAGATTGTGGCAAAATACATAGAAATCGTATATTCCGAATTCAAATACCAAAGGACACAACAATGTGCACGTTCCCCAAATTGCAGATCTACATCAATGGTTCTAGATGATTTAAATTTGAGAAAACTTTCAATAATTTGTGTATCATTGAGCTTGACATACATCTCATAATGCAAACAATGTGTTACAACATACAAGTTATTGGCAGCGCATTGCTTTACTATTCAATTAATTTATCACTTTAATCATGCATGTTAAGAAGGTAATCTTGTGCAGACGGCAAAACTCAAATGATTGGTACGTGGCATTGGTCGATACAAGTGATTCTAAAACACACAACCATGACCCTCATGATCTTGACCATACACATTTTTATTTCAACATTCCATAAGTCAGACACTTCCAATTGACAGTCGTATTTGATTAATACTTTTACGGACAAGTGTCCGGGCGACCAGCTTTCAGAATGAATGGAATTGTTACAGTAATCAATCAGGAATGTTGATGAAATACCTTCGGAAGTGTGTACCAGTTTAATCACTGCTGCTGTTTTATGTAAACTTACAAGATGTGGCACTATTGCTAGAAGTTGGGGCCTACTAATAAACGCAAAGAACTGCTCAATATCATACTATACCTTTTCATGTGGCTGTAACCATGCATACACCTCATATAACATTTAAGCCGATTTGAGTATTATGTGTAATAGCTGAAGTAAAAAGAATACTACCTGCCAGCTAAGCTTGATAGATGTTTGGTTTACGTCTGAAGTATTCACATCGATTGGTGTATCCGCGACACCTGAAAGAAGGAATTGGTAAAAAAATGATGTATTACTTTTCTTGTTAAGCTTATGGATATACATTATGGTAGCCTACTCACTCAAATAAGAACGATATGGTATTCTACGTAAACGATGAGAAGTACAAGGTATAACTTAACAGCTGATAACTCAATGTAATAAGACTACATAATTGTGCTAATCTTGTAAGCATAATCATCTAAACAAGTTTTAAACATAAGTGATATAACTTCAAATGGATTTAGGATTAACATATGGGTGTTTGCTCCATTCTAATAGTGATTGCTTGTTTATTTTTCTCGGAAAGCGTATTTATTATTAGCTTAATATTACTATATATAAAGTCAACTAGAAGCTCACCAATTGAATCAGTAATGACGTTTTCCATTTTTGTACTCCGGCTTTCGCTTCCAACATTAGTTCTAATAGTCACGGTTACCTCGTACTCTGTGCATTTGCGCAGATTGCTTATAATATGGTGACGTCTACCCTTTTCCGCCACTGAATTCTCTTCCGTAGTTGTGTTTGTCTCTCGATAGCGAACAATGACGTCATAGTCAAGAGTTGGGTCACAATTGATATCTTTAACAGAAACATTGCCAGTCTGCCAAATTAAACAATTTGAAAGAATTTTGATGTTTAGTTGGAATTCGAATTCTGACGACTAACTTTGGTTGCTGTATAATACCTAAACATTAAGCATGACCATCCTTATACAAAGTTTGAGATATATATAATATCTCCCCTTTCTTGAAAATCGTGTTTACAAACAAAGTCAACCCACATATAATAGTGTTTTTATTTTGTTAGTAATAACCGATGGTTTATTTCATGTCTTCAGTTAAAAGGCCAGTTGTTAGGCACGTGTATACACGCATAAGCGCTCACACCCACACACGCGTATTTCACATTCAGAATGACCCCATTGTTTTTTTTTGTTTGTTTCATTTTTCAAATACACGTACCCCTAACATAAAAATTAACCCTGAAGAACGTGGTGATTATTTCACATGATGTCTGATGTCTGCCACTATGATTACAAGTCTTAGATGGAGCTATTTAATTCGTTTACAGACAGAATACGTACCGTCCAAAATACTTCTATTTGTCCCCAATCTGTGTTGTTGATTCTACTAACATTAAAGTCAATATGTGTTGTTGGGTCTGCGTAGGGAGAAAAATGAGGACTATTATTTCTGTCCAATTGAGAATGTTGTTAAAGATTACTGTAGTACGAATGCGCAGGGTAAATGCATTGATTAAATATACCTTTAGAGGTTGTAATTCGATGCTTCACAACTGCAAAAGCGTGCATGAAAGTAATTTAATCATATATAACGATGTACTTGAAATACATTAAAAGCACAAACATCATTGTCCCTCCATTTCACTTTATGGAATAACTTTTTATTATAAAGGAAGAAATCAATTGACCTTCTCATTGTATTTAGCTTATATTTAACGATTCCAAGACCCATCGTCAGTGAGACATAGAGTTGGGGGCGAGATTTTCCTTTACTCATTCATAAATCATTAATAGAATAAACCAAAATAAATAATAATTCATTCACACGATCAAGACCATGTTGGCTCCAAAGTGTTATTTTGTACATTTACAAAACACAAAAACAAAAATAGACAACATCACACGTTCATCAACTGAGTGCCTCCTTCAATACTAGTCGCTATATTTTAAATCTGCACACACTTTGAATTATTATCCATGCAAATGTTGACATTACGAATCTTTAATACCAAACTTAAGGGAACGAGGTTCTCAACCTCCGCCGTCTATTTTTACTCTTCTTAAAAGAGAGCTGTTGGAGCTCTTAAGACTTCTCAGTGAAACACCTGACGACAAAATATAACTGTTACTTACTACAAACAACCACAGACGTAGAGTTTTGGCCAACTGTCTTTTCATCCTGAATTATCGTAATAACAGACACAGAGATTGTGTAATTGTCGATGAGATCCGTGCCAGTGACAGTCAAATAGTTGTCGCTGGTGTCATTGTAGGTCATCTCTTGCTCCTCTGTAAAATCATTGGTCCGTACAAAATGGACTCGATAAGAGACAACTGGGCCGGTACCGTAGTCATATCCAGGTCTCCAATAGTTCCAATAAACTCGGGTCATGCCTTCAACAACAGTAACCAGAGGAGCATCCATCAACGCTGGAAGAGCTTTAAGGGTAGAGGAAGCCCAACTATTTTTTTATTTCATGTGATTGAGAAGCAGTAGATTACGCAACGTGGTAAACTGACATGGAGTACGTTACATTGACAAGGATGACTAGGGCAATGTATCTACGTGGTCACACAGTGATGGAATGGTTTTACCTAATATGAATGTGAATAGAGCAGTTATACAATTATAGCAAATACGCAAGTATATCCATTTCTCTAGGCAGGATGAACATTCTTCTCTTAGCAAACAATGTAACACAATGCTTAAACTCTCGTTATAGTGAAGTTAATTCTAACCATCTTGGCAGTTAGGTCCACCCCAGCCTTCTGCACATCCTCCATTACCACACGAACCCGTCGATCTGTTACAGTTAGCATTGTCAGCACAGTGGCATATGTAGTTACAAAGTATACCGTAGTATCCATCTCGACAAGATTGACTGCTTTTTAGTCCTTCAAAGATTTAGTAATGGGGACAAGAACATTAACATTTGTGTTGCATCTGATCTCGTAATATACTGAATGTATTGGAGAACTTAACATATGGCAGTGCTATCAAATAAATGGGATTTAAATGTGTGATATCATATTTATTTCTAACAGATTTGCAATGAAAAGGATGTTAAGTAAATACATTAAGCATTGAGATGAACCACATGGTAAACAAAACTGTACCGTTGTTCAGTTTGCGGAAATGACATTGATTTTGGAACTAACAAAACAGCTGCTGTTAAGAGCACACTATATGATTAAACCCAAGCGCTGCGTTAACATGGTATTGGAGAACTTAATCGAGTTGCTTTCGTTTCACTGTGTAGAGTCAACTATGAAAAAGTTTATTTGTATTACATATACTGTGTTCACCATCAATACCTTTGTTCTCAAACCGAGGGCCAACGGTGTATACTCTTGAAAGACGTAAAGTAGAGTAGTGTTTGCATACATAAATATGTAACTCATATTATATCAATGACGCAAAGAATTCAGACCATTAACATGAAAACGGGTGCGGCCTATTATTTTGATTATTTGAAAATCGATAACTTGCCGAGACTTACTTTGACAACCAGGCCCTTCATAACTTTCGTTGCAAGACGATGAGTTACATCCAAGAACTGCATCATATTGGGTGCTACCGCAATTAGCAGTCATGCTGCAATCGGCACCAAAATGTGGATGTTTACAAAAAGCTAATAAAACAAAGAGATTATCATCAAATATAAACACGAAATGATAGCCTTGTGCGTGTTCTTCAAATCAATACATTTTAATATTTAGGTATGTTGTCACCACCAACGAGCCTTTTCTTATTATCTGGCATTAGTAAATACAAGCAAATTGATTTTTGTTTTCGGGAATAAAATTGATAAATTTTAATGATGAGTTATGTCTAGTAAATAACGGTAAACCACTTACTGTTACATTTCGGCACGAATCCAAACCCTGCTCTACAATGACATCCAACCGGATGAGGAGAACACACTTGCTTGTAACGACACTTGCCTCCCAAATCAGTAAATGTAGTGCAGTTTAGTTCGCAAGTCATACCGATAGCATTTGATCTATCATCACACGCTGAAAGATAAATTTGCAAGCTTCAGTGACAATACGAATAAATAGTTGTTGGCAATCTTAACCATTGCAGCAGGTTTAAAATATCAAATATATCAACAAATATTGAGATATGTACTGTTAACTGACAGAAGTTTCATTACGTGACCGAAATAAAAACACACGACATTTAAATAATTTTTAACTTCCATTCGCTATAAAACTGTACTCATGTTTCGCTTGATAACATATATATTAGTGTCTTCAATATTTAGGCCAATTCCGTCGTGCGAAGTTTCATATAAATTGTGTGTACTAAGTACGACAAAATATTTATGATTACTATGGTGTTTTCTTGTCAGAAGACTTACCCTGCGCACAGTCCTTTCCATGGTAACCTGCTTGACATATACACTGTCCGGTCTCATCGTGACAAATGCCTTGGTAATAGCAGACTGGGCATGTATTATTGCAATATATCCCCCAGAAACCAGACGGGCAGGCTTTAAAATCAAGTAAAATCAACTTCAATATAATGTGCAATCATGCTAAGATACGGAACAATTATAGATGAATGTTGTAATTTACCTTCGTCAGGCTGATACAAATAACAACATGTAACATTTATCGAGTTTCTCATATTATAAATCTTTCAGGAAATAATACTGTGTTTACCCATACAGACGTAGTCGCAAGCTTGCAGTCACACATATATAGTATGCATAGCCAGTCGTCTATATTAGCACTGACTTTGGATATTTATAGGGTTGGGAAATAATTGGAATACGACCAGTTTTGTATATACACAGACACATCAGCTCTTCATTTGTTATGGAAAAAGCAGTGTCAAAATTCTTATTAAAGTGTGAAAAATATATCGCCAAAAAATAGTCTAATCTTTCACCTTAGGCTGTGTAAATTAATGGAAATAATGACAAAGTGAACGATGGGAAGGATTCTTACAAGTGTTCATACCTCGTACTTTTAATATCATAAACCCTTTGTAAGACTGATTTCTGTTGTTTGGAAAACATTCATAGACTCCTTCATCAACCTTCCTCGCGTAGTCAATTGTCAGTTCTGTATTTCCATTGGCCAATGGAATCTCTCTCCCATTATGACGCCATCTCAGAGTAGAAGCATCTCCGTAGTATGAAACAGTCATAGTAACAGATTCACCAGTTCCTACTGACCACGTAAATCTATGGGGTTGAACAGACTCTGCGAAAGCAAATCAAAAGTTACACTTCTGTTGTGGAGTGTCAGGACGAGTCAGTATTCCATTCTGCATTTATACCTTAAGTGGCAATATGTGACACGTGCCACGAAGGGAAAACAATCATAGGGTTTCAAAAGTACTCTTAGTTATTCCAATGCAATTCACAATAACTTAAAGTTCTACTATTGCTGCTTATATACCTTTGGACTTTGGTAATACCATAAAACGGTAAGCTTCACTTAAACAATATTTTGTACTTTGCAGAAGTTTTCACTGGACTAAATTGTACTAGTTATCTGGACGTTTTAGATCGGTTACCGACCACTAGTTAATGAAAAACATATTTCCGGCTATTTATTTATATCACTGAACGGATTTTCATAAGCGAAACTATTTCGTGGTCTTCAATCAAGTCCAGGAGAAATACACAATGTTTTATTTATAGATTTTTGTGTTTCATTAAACATAATCCCTTACTAAGCCGATGTTTACTTTGATTCTTATTTGTTTCTAAAACTAAATGAAAAATACGGTGTAGTATATTTATTATTCCTGAGAGGATTTCAACTTCGTGATATAATTAGTTAATCAGTGTCGCTGATGTAGTAGATATTCATGGAAAGAATGCCAATTCGTTCAAGACAAAATTAAAATAAGATACCGTCTTCGTTTGACTGTCTGAGTATTTCTATATGTTGTCTAAGGTTTTCTTCGATAAGTTCCATGTAGTACACTCCCAAATGAGAGACGTTGGATACCGACTGATCCAGTTTTAATCTTCGGCTGCGGTTTGTGTTGATGAAAGATAATTCCCCGTTAGGCAGGCCGGAGGTAGGAGGAATGTTTGATAGTGGTACGTCTTGACTTCTTAGTCCACTTCCAGTTTCTTCTTTACCTGTTTCAAGTTCTCGACCAATGGATAGGATGGTCTCAAAAGTCGTCAATCCTTCTACGGTGAAAGTTTTACCAATTTTGATGGCGGCAGGGCGGCCATATCCAATAGCGTCGAAGACCTTAGCTAAAAAAACATGAAATAACATCATTTACTTTTTGCTAAACGCAAACTAGTCAATATTGGTCACATAGTATTTTGCTGTTACTTAAATAAGGCTTTTACAGTTGATATAACTAATTGCCATTAATATTCCTACGATAAAAAAGATTGACGACGAATTTCAATGTAGACGAAACGACTAATTCAGTGTAGATGATAATAAACTAACTATAATTTCACAATGGCTGAAACAAACCGACTGTTTAGTAAGCCATTATCATCATTAAGCAATTACAGTCATTTATCGTTTTTAAGTACTAGGTTAATAATTTAACAGTTATCGAATATATTTAAGAGGAACTCCCAGGTACGGCTGTAAATATTTCTGCTTGTGTATGTAAATAAGTTTTTCAAACAATATCATCTTCACTTTGTTTTACGAGGGAGCCACGGCCAGATACCCCTCGTCTGTTTTCTAAAACAGTTGTGACTAGTATTTTTCCTGTTTGCATCTTCGTTCTTCTGTTCTGAGCTTTAACTTGCGAATTCACAAACATATCACCTCCAAGAACTTAATTCTGGGAACTTCGTTCGACCTTACATATACATTAAATTTGTTTAAAAAACGTTAGAAATTAATCCAACTATAAAAATAACATTCGTTAGGTCTTTTTAAAACGAATCACGGTTGAAGAAGTACACTCTACTATCATGATTGACTGTACCAATTGCATAGAGACGTAATGATAGCCAACAGAGAGCCAGGAATATTTCATTTCGCTTAATTTTTATGGTTTTCATTAGCACGCTTAACTGGGTATTAGAATAGTTCACAGAACCGCTAGCGCTTAAATATTTAATCTTATACTTTATTGATTATTTATGTTTGTCTTTTATATAGTAGAGGTGTCATTTAAAACTGTTTCTACTGAAATTACGTGGGTTCATCAGTTGACTGATTATGGCGGTAACGTTAGAGTAACAATACTTCTTACTTAACAGCGTAAAAAATTGAAAAGCAAATTGAAAACACGGCAGGTGCACAACTTAACAAACTAGTGGCAATATGACATCACACAATGAGAATATGACAACTAATTAGTAAAAATAATGTTATAAACAGTGTTATTAACAAGTTGTGTGCATATAAGTTTATCAACCATTTCACATTTTGTAAGCTTACCGACCAAATTGTTAATAACGTTTTTATTTTGATATTTTTACATTCTTTGACGCTATACCAGGTTGGTATCGACTGTTTGACATCCCTCCTAGCCAACACTTCCAACTATGGTGGCTAAGTATTAAAGAGAGTAATTAGTTAAATGTCACAGTGATAAAAATCAACGGCACACAATAATTTTTTTCTCAGTGGGTTTCCAGCCTTATATCAGAAGAGTGAGGCAAATGAAACAAACATTCCCAGATGAGTCCAGTTGGATACAGCAATATTGATTATTCTGAGTTAACTATTTCCAATTCGTTTTGAGCACATGAAAGGAATAACGTTTCCATTTTGTTTTATTTATAACAGTTTGGATAGATTATTTGGTGAGTTGTTATGTATTGATGCATTTATTTGTTACGCTCTCATTAAATATCAGCCAATTTGTCTGGAATAAACAAATGAATATGACTATTTTTAAAAATTTTTGTTTTTACCAATTCCCTTTTCATACCTTGGCACATCGGTCCACTCCATGATGTTTTGCAGACAGCTTCTGAACAGACCCCAGTCCTGGGGTCACATAGAGAGGTACTGCTGCAGTGACATAATGCTGTACAGCCAGCACCATATGTTCCTTCAGTACAATCTGCGTAGTGAAATTTCCAACAAGTATCAGCACATTGCAATGACACACAAACATTAACAAAACGTGGCTAAATCCGCAAAGATATTGGCATTATTTTCGTAAGGAAATAAAGGAGTAAAGATATTCAGGATATAAGTAAGATTAACATAACCAAGGTTTTTGTCGGAAAAACAAAATAACTAGGATGAAAAATTGTAGGTCAAAGAGTGCAAATCATTAGGGCCCAGTGCACCAGAGTATGACGAAACATACAGATAGAATGTTTATACTGATAAAAGATAAAAACACTTGATTACTTGTTTGACAATCAAGACCGGTGAAGCCCGCGGCACAAGAGCACCCAAACGGGTGAGGGAGACATATTTCCACACCTCGACAATCAGCAACACCAATAACAGTCGCACAACTTATTCCACACCGTCGACCGATATATCCAGACGGACAGGCTTCAGTGGTACGTAAGAAATATAATCATTAATGAATTGAAAATAATGTTTTAAGATGTGTATCACATTATAATTATATGTATCAAATATATTTATGAAAGAATCAATTACTTTCGTAGTCAGTATCGATCCAAGTCAATTAAATTTGTCATACACCCTCCCCCCACCCAACACTCCCATTGATACGTCTTTTAGGAACATTTGGAAATAGTGCAACCTTGAGGGATAAATTTGCATACTGCACACCTTATGGGGGGGGGGGGGAGGGTGCGGTAGGGTATGGTTACATTGAAACTTAATCAGGTATTTTTACTTCAATTCCTAATTTTCTCGCTTGGTGAAAACTTTCAAGTTGGGATTGGGTAATTGAAAGACATTTTGACTGTCTGCAAGTAGTTCCTTGGTTGAATTCTGGAGACGATTTTGTCTTGCTTGGGAATGATTATTTTTAATACTGATCTCGAAATTGTGTCTAAAAATTATGAGGAAGCTTTTTCAAAGATAGAGGACATTATCTCCTAATGGAGTGTTCGTAATCTTACACTTCAGGGTAAAATTACAGTTGTTAAATATCTTATTCTCCCCGCTTTAATTACTTATTTTGATAAAAGTTATATTTTCAACAAAAAATAAGGACAATTCTTCAGTCAACGAACGCTTTCATTATTAGTTAAGGAATTACTTTAAAACGCAAAAGTTGATTTTTCGGAAGAAAAAAAATTGACTGAAAAAAATTGGGAGAAATATTGGATCCTTTTGGTATTTATGTTTTAGTTATAAAATCAGTTTTCAAAATGTACTATTTTTTCTGTGTTGTATTGGGTCTTCATCCTTGTAATTGTATTCATATTTCAAGAGCAATAAATACACAAATCCAGTCCGTTATTTCCAAAGCATATGTAGCAATCCAAAAATTAAAAACTTTAAATTGTGTATGTCCATAACAATATATACATCAATACATAAATAACCTTGCTCGCATTGTCCTCCAGTGAATCCCGGAGGACATACACATCTTCCGGAGACATCGTCACAGATGCCACCATTGTAGCACACCGGACAAGTCCATTGACAGAAGGGGAAACCCCATAAATTGTACCTGCAACCTGTGAACGTAAAAAATCGGTGTATTGGTATTAAAAGATGCGTCTTAAGCAGAATTTGCTCCAATCAGGTGGAATGATGCACAACCGAATAATTTGTAAGTTTCTGAGAAAACATTCCATAATGTCTTATTTTATTCCGTATTAATGACACGATGCACGAACTACGAAGTGTTGCATAACATTTAACGAATTGGAAGTGAAGCAATACGCATAACATTGGGGACATCGACAGTTTTATGTTGTAGTAAACCGTGTAATCGTAGTCGTAGGGAAAATGTTCTTAACTGAGGCTGATCCAATTATTTGTGAATAAGTTAATCCTATAACTAACAGTACTTCGATAGCAACAAATTTAATGTATGTATGTCAGGTCAGTCAAGGTGTATAAAGCAAGAAAATTTTCACATAACAACTTGATTTATTTCTTTATATTGGATGTGATGAATAGCAGACGTTCTTGAAGTTATTCAATCCGTTTTAGTATTTTTACACAACGATCTAACATGTTAGATTATGTTGAACTACTTGATTGTTAATTACAGAATTTCGAGCTACAAAGAAGGATAAAGACCTAACTTACATATAACCTTTCAATCATTATACTAATTAAACGGTACGTCAGCTGATTTGCATGAAACGATTTAAAGTTACCTCGAACGATAAGCCTGACGTATCCACTGGTATTTGACGAGTTTGTATATGCCTCGTATACTCCAGCATCACTGGTGTTAACCTTCTCAATGACTAGTGTAGTATTTCTATCCCATTCAGATAAATCCCTTGTGACCGAACCCCACGAATACCGCCAACGTACTTGTTGTGTCGCATTACTGTCCGATGCTAACATTTTTAATGTCACTCTTTCGTCAAGATTTGCAGTAATTGTGAAAGCAGGTGGCTTAAATTCAGCTGAGTAAAGAAACAATCAAACCAAATATGTCATCTCTAATCTTTTGATGAAGACAAGAGAAAGTATGATATAGAAATACAAGGAATGCAAAAGCATCCATCGGCTGCATTAACTAGACATTTTTCCTTTAAGATATCATGAACAGCGATATTTTTATAGTGCATGAAATATCGTACCACCGTTTTAGCTGCATATTTTAATGGGTGAACTTCACAAGTAGCCAGTGATGTCATGAAAGAAAAATATATGGCATAAATATACCTTAGTAAGTTAGTAAGTCAAGACATGTTTGTATAACTACGGTTAGCCATTACAGCTATTAACCCCCTGGCTACTTATTGCAGAGAGAGTGCCCGCCCTTTGCTTAAATTTGGTTCATATTAAATGACTTAAATGTTCCTTCAGTATTTTGGATCTACTGGTGAAATTCTGTTACGCATGGTCTTTTTAAAAAAAGAAGGAGATTATTCTAATATACTCCCAACATTAGAAACATAAAGTTGCCTCTGCCTGTCACAAACTCGGAAAATTTTATAGGGTTAATCGTGTTTATTTGATATGTATATTTCTTTCAATTTTATGGCTGCGAATGCGTGGTTCGACGTAGGCTAGCATTATAATTTCATAGCACAAAAATGTACTACTAAGCATATGCAAAATCTCTCCAATACCATCTGCAGAAAGTATAATTTGAAGCTATTTAATTTCCACACCGTAGTTGATCAGCATGAATTAGCCTGCTTTTGCTAAATAATATTGCTTAGTTCGTGGAACAGCCACGTGTGTGACCTACAACGCTTTTGTTATTCAGATGATTACAACTGCTTCCAATAGAATTAAACATTGCTCGAGGAATGAGAGTTTTGAGCTTGAATATCTTAGAAACTTTTCCTTATGACGTTGCTAAACAGTGTCTTGAAAGGAAAATGGAAGTCTTGAAATCTTATTCTCAGAAAAACTGGCCACAAACGTATCAGTTAAGTGATAAGAAATACAGAAGCTAGGGCCAACAAAGGGTAAAAGGGGTTGCCTCAAGCATCGGTGACTTAAAGTATGAAGACAAGAAGATCTCACATGGATAACTTTAATATGATTTCCGAACACAAATTGACGCTTTGAACTTCACCTATAGCTAAAATGCTTACCTTCGTCTGGTATTATTGACACGGTTGAGATGTAGGTGTAGTTTTGTATCGATGCACTGCATTGAAACACACCAAAGCGAAGGTTCTTTCTTTCTTGTGCATTACCAACACTGTTTGTTAATATCACCTTATCAGCATTGATGAATGACTGCCCGATATTACGTTGCACTATATTGGTATCATTAAAAAACCCACAACGTTTTAACTCATCCGTTGGCTTGGTGATGGCACTGGAGAGATCACATGATGTATTTCCATATGTCGGATAGATCCTGTTAGTTTGTTTATTGGTCCATGCGGCTCTGCGATACGATCTGGTGGTATGCATGCCATTATTTACGACCACGCCCATAAACGTATTATTTCCTTCAGGATCACCCTTTGGATTAACTGTGATGCATAAGGAATCTAGGTAAGAACCTGTATAGAAGAGTAACTTTTGTAACAGGAAGAACTGAAGAAATATGATAACCTTGCAAAAGTGCATCATTGGTTAAAATACGCCATGCATGAGAAAATTAAATAAATTATATATAAATATAAGAGCACTGCCCAAGTCAAGCATATGTTGACTTCTGTTTTGCATTAGATCATATTAATTCATATTAATAACGGTGCTTATTTTGGAAATGTTGTGAACAAAGTTGCATCCATAACACTCAGTATGGTATATACTGTAACATATACAGGCTTGTTTGTATTGTAATTGGTTTAGAATACCAACCGTATTCGTATTCCGTGCAATTATCTTAGTCTACCGACGTTATCTATTGATGCCAGTACTTACCGAAATTGAACGCAGGTAAGCTTAGAAACAGCAAAACAGCGATCCATTCTTCCATTTTCTCAAGATTTCCAATCTAAACGCCGTGACGTGTTTGTACTTCTTTTACATTCATTCCAGCGTATCAAATCCCAATAGCACTGACAGGATGATAGTTTAATGTTCTGAACAACCTTGTCAGTAAAATACAAATGAGGAAGTTTCTGGTTTAGCTCTCCATTTCAATGAGTCACATAACCACACGTTAGAATAACAAGCGTTGCACGTTCCCTTATATATAGACATATTCTCAGCAACTACAGGATAACGTGATATGACAGTTAGATGATCTGCACATGAAAACAGCAAATTACATGAGTAAAAGATGCTGAATATTCATGTGTATCTTCTGACAGGTGACAGGCTTACAGTCCTAAGTAGGTCAGATATTTGAAATCTTATCTCTTCGATTTGACATGATTACCAATTGCCAAGTTGTTCACTTCTATGATTGTTAGACTCTTTCTTATTGTTCAAATGGCAAGTCGTCATTAAAAGAAATAGCAAATTGAGCTAAAAGTTTAATGCTATGAGTCTAGCTTATGGTCTAGCCATTGCAATCAATTCAAGAAGCGAGTTTACTATTCACTCTACTTGTTTTGTTATTTAGTGGTGATGAAATTTTGTAACCAGCTAATTCAGCACAAAATGTGTAAGCAAGTGACGTATTCTTTGTTAAAGAGCTGCATTGTTATAGGATTAAAGGACATGCAAACCCAACTTTAACAATTGATCTTCAGTATGTGATGCAGATAACAGTAACGAACTACTTCCTCAAACAATGAAGAAAACTCTGATTAAATTTGGAAGAACCACAGATTTAATGTTCTTTGACACACAAGACTGAAACATGATTTACTTCATAGGGCCAAATTTGCATCTTTTTCTTTATTAATTACACGTTTTTTCTATGAATCTGTCATGGAGATGGGTTTATCAAGTGTTGAATCTAAAATATCAAAGCTCTTTACGTGACCTAATGATGGTACTGGTTTCGGTGTCAAACCTCATAACATTCTACCTTGACAATGTGAAGAAACACAGAAAGAGCGATTAAAAGGTTTTCGATCATGGTGTCACTATGACATCATAGATGTACAAAATTACAGCCCCCAGGCACGTCTTTTAAGCTAGGATTTATTTTCCAAACTGAGAAAGACATTATAGTCGTTTGAGTAGTTGTTATTCAAAAAGATCACTTTTTCTTCAGCTAAGATGGAAGTTTGTGTCCCCTTTCTTAAACTCTTAAATTCACGAATTGACAAAATAATGCTTTACATGGTTATATATGTATGTACATTAGATCCTCCTGCAAGCAGGAAATTCGAAGAAGCCTCATTGGCATATCAAAGCCGCAAGCTGATCGAAGTCAGTCTCTTAGATCTTTTAAGATATATATCTTCTAGATATACCCTCAGCCAATTTCCCAGTGACCTATTTAAAAGGATCCTTGGGAAAATAAACATTGAAAGTAAAACGAAAACATCTCCAATGTGGAAACTAACACGTCTTATTGTTGATAATAATATACAAGTGTCTCATATTGGTTTAGGTACTGGAAAGTAAATATACAATCATTTGTTTCTCTTTTAATCAAAACCTCAATCCCATTCCCACAGGAAGGCTGTTTTTCTTAGCACATCATTACATCAACTCATGCCTAGACAATTCAACAGTGACTCACCGGGGAATTATACGATGAAAAAAGAAAAAAAAATGCAGAGCATTTACTTAAACTTATTAAACTAAAGAGTTTATACAACTACTTTCTGGTATGATGATGTAGCTACAGAGTCAGAAACCCATTTCCAATGTGCACAGCTTTCCAACGACCCAAAAAAAGTACCTTGCCGATTTTCAGATCAAGACCTCCGTATTCTTCACACAAACATGTTGAGAGAAAGCATCGCAACTCTCGTGATCTATGATTAGTAATCGTTAACTTATAAACAAGAGTGCTAAACAATTGTCTCTGTGAGGTATCATGATTCATGATATTAAGTCTCATTGATAGAGGGAAACCCCTCAACAAAACACATTGTGTCATAATGTCGCAGTACTTCCTTATATTCGATGGTTTATTTAATCGTGACTAATCACCATCTACTTACTCATCGTTTGGTCTATATAAACATTTGAGAACATTTGTGTTTACCTGCTCTCACAATGCGACAGGGAATTCACCGAAGTATGATTCAATTAAGAGGGTCATTCATTCATTCCGTTATTAAAGTGTATAGTAAACAATCACATTCGCAATCGTCGTTTAATATAAGTTACCCTAGACCTATATATACATATTTGGAAAGGCAGTATGCCATCTCATCACCTTTAAAGATTCGTTCTCTATATTATAACTATTACAGAGAGTACGATTTCATATCGTTTTCTTGCATTAGCGGCATACAACTATGTAAAATTCCATTTTGTATCTTGTATCTGACAGTATGATACATCCACTTTTGCAACTATTTGGATGGTTATCTAAAATGCTGACTATTAGAAGTAGTGATTATACTGAAATACACATTTCACGTGCAAAGATGAACATTCTGTGACGAACGAAACAGGAAAGATTAAAGAACTTTTAGATCTCGTCAGCCTCTAAGTTTATTTAAATTTCCTGAAAAGGGTCTACTATCTTCAAGGATATGCTTTTTGTATTGATAGGTTTGTCCTTAAAATACGATGTTAGAGAAAAACATATTTCTGAATTAAAGGCTAAGGCATAACTGATTCCATACAAATAGCGTTAAGCTGTCTTGAGTTAGACAGTAATTGTGCATTATACTGACTCCACCAAATTAATATTCACACAAAGTGAATTCCCGTTAATTAAGAGTAATTAGTTATAAGTACTTATAAATTAATCATAGTAATCATAAATCGAATATTTTTTATAATGAAGTTGCACGAAATTATATTGAATACTAAGGTTGGGATCAGATTTCAATCTTTTGGCTGAATAAAAGAACAGTTTGTTTCCAGACGCCTTATCTCTACATTATACTTGAATTGTGGTTTTGTCTAAATTGTCATGGTAAATACAACGCGTTGTACAGCTTTATCATTAAGCAAATGCAAAACAAATTAATATCATACAGTTTGTAAATAAATAGCTAAACATTCGCGTAAATATTATATGTTATCAGTTTCTCTGAGAAGCACTTCCGCGTACTGATCCTGTGTAAGAAAGAGAAAGTAAGGAGCAAACGTTAAAACAAAGTAAAATAATATAGGCAGGAAAAATAAAGTTTATACAGAGGTTAGTATATGCAAACATGCAAAATGTAACTGAAATGGGACAGGTTAGTGCTCACTGTATAGTGTCTAAATGAGTTTGATTTAGGTGCCATCTTATTTTGAATTAAAGTAGATAAGTCATTTGTATATGTCACTGTGTTTAGGTGTCACAACAACTCTTTCCGCAGCGTTGACCAATGTACTCAGACGCGGACAAGCTACCAGGAATTAATTCATAATCATTAAAAACAGCAGGAGAGAACGCTTTAAATTGCGAAACAATGAAAACATGTATAGATTCTTCATTATCTTAATGAAAAATTGAGCTAATATATTTGCAACTAATTAGAAAACATGGTTTACAGTAATATTTAAATACAGTAATATGTGTATGATGAAGGCAATGGAACAGTAGTAAGGGGGTTGGGAGGGGGAGGGTGCTTTTAAAATACCCTGGCGCAGATTTAGGCAGTGGACTGAACATTTATGGAAGGGCTCGAGGCGAATCAGGAAGTTTTATAAAGGAGTGTGTTCTGTTACTTTCTTTACAATAATGATTATTGTTATTTTTTTACATATTGTAAAAAAGCGGTATTCCTGTTAATGCTAATGGTTCATGTGATTTGGCGTTTACTTTGCAGTTATTGGATATTTCCATTTGAGGAGGCTGCGGTGTGGGGTGGGAGGGGGAAGTTTCAACTAAACTTATATTGAAACATTTTCTTTTGAGGGGTGTACCTATCTACTGCCACTAGAAAAATTGGGCTGCAAGTTGGATTTTCCATATGTTTGATTTTTAAGCACATTTAATCTTAAAGTACTTTGATTTCTGGTTTAAATAGTATGCATATATATGTAGATTACGGATTTTCTTAAAGTTTGTGTATATTGTGGAGAAATACCTAGTGAGTGAGGTTTATGACACTAATCATAGTTCCTTCATGTAATACGTTACATTGCTTCAATATACATACATTAATTGTAATAGCAAAAGGTAAAGAAAATGTTATTGAAAAGTATTTGTTATAATGAACAGTTCCCATCAAATAAGGTAAATACTACTTGAACTGTGTATACAGCTCATATTTGCGACATGGATAGGCTTTTCAATCGGAAGGATGCTCGATATGATGACTAGTTAACATATAATAATCAGGTGTATATGCAAACGCGGCCCGAAGAGATGGGAATTTAGTGAAGGAGGTGCAAGCAAACAGTTTTGAAGTACAAAAGTGCACCGGTATATAGTGCAATCATGGTAAAAGTTATTGGAGGGGGGGGGGGGCAGGCAATAAGTCCTACAACTCCTGCTTTCTTCTGCACTTTATAATACAAAAAACAAACAACTCAAAACAAGGATGAATAACCGTTGCCTTAGTATGGCGGATGCTGATGAAACTCCGCTTAAATGTACAACAGCAGAAACCGGTCTAGCTAAGTCAAAGAACCAAACAAAAACTCACACTCCGAGGCTTGTGTTAAAGAACTAAGCTTATACTTAATGTTTATGCAACGAATATCAAACCCAACATTTAGAACTGGCAAACTAAAACAAGCTTTATTCATTTGGTAAAAATCACACGAGATGACTTCTGCCATTTGCTAAAAAGAGTGAGTTCAAATTTCATCCAGATAAAGTACCGCCAGGTAATGAGAACACTTAATTTCAACTAGCTGAACAACGTTTTGAAAAATAAACCAAACACGTTTGCAACTTGCATTATTAGTTAAACTGAACACTGTTTTGTGGCCAAAACATACTTGTTAGATAGAGGAATTACAATTAAATTTCTATGGAATGTATCTCAGGGCTCTTGTGGGAGTCCAGAGGGCTAAGCCCCCAGAAACGAAGCGTTTGCAGATATCACTTGTTCTCTCGCAGCGATTTTAAGTCACACCTAACATGTGGGTGGGATAATTTAATTTCTATGGAATTCCTTCATAGTTCTGCCCGGGTTTCCAGAGGGTGATACCTCCAATATATATTTCTTAGTAGACTCGCAGTGACTTAAAAAACACAACACACACGTAAGAAAGGAATCTGACTTTTGTGAAAGGTATTCCAAGCCCGAAATCTGCACTGCTTTCACATATTGAAGCTATTTAATCTTAAGCGCAGGAATAAATTCCAAAAGACGACAATTTCATTATTGTCAAATGAACCAAATATATTTGTCCTACAGATGAATAAAGAAACATCTAGACGTTTATACTACATAGGAGCATTTGTGTTCGTAACTTTTTATAAGTAAGGCAACCAAATAAAGTTTGATCAACTACTTTTAGTACGTACCTGATAGCACTAAGAGTAAGGCCCTCACCTTCTTGGTGTGGAAGCTATGAGAACCATCTCATACTTGTAGATTCCATGCCACACATATGAAGTATAACCATAGTACTGCTTCATTTGTACGACTGATCGCTACGTCAGTCAGAATTGATTTTGACCAACGTTTACATGTGTTATTGAAAACAACTTTAAAATGTATTTTAATAAAGTTGACTAAAGATGCAAATATCGATTGTAGAGGTAGTTTTAATAGCTGGCTAGGCTAGCCAACGAACATGGAAGTAAATCATTTTGACTAAAGTATAATATATATGAAAAACAATGCTTCGTTGACAAAATGAACAAAATCAATTCTCGATTATTTTGTAATGATGATGAACTAAAATAATGAGGTGCTTTAATCCCAGTAATTTCAGTAAAATATTTAAGATGAACTTCTTCTCTTTATTGTATTTCATGTACACTGTTCCAACAGTGTATACTAAAGTATTTGTAAGAACTTACCTGAGCTGAAGAAACAGGAAAACTGCGATCGATTTTTCCATTTTGCAATGCAGAATGTCTACGTGAGGTCTTATAATAAGTTCGTAAACGTGAACGTGAAGTCAACGTGAACTTAAATAGGCACTTGTGAGGATGATAGCTTCCGTCGGTGACATCTTAAAAGTTCCGAATATTGTTATAAACAAACTCTTGTCAGTAGATGACAAACAAGGAAGTTAGATCATCCATGGCACATTGGCATTCATAAATATTAGCGGTCGTTTAACTATCAGATGATGTATTAACTTGCGTTATGAATATACTACATGCAGAATCATGCCAATAAAAAACGATTTACAAAACATTCGAACATCTTTGCTATGGCATGAAAGATTAAATTTTATCACTAGGTTGACTATATATTGTATATACTTAGTTTATGGACTGGTGTTGTGTTGTAGTGTGACGTTTGTTGCAATATGTTGCACTAAGAAGTCCATCATCACTACTTTGGATATTCCCCTCAGATTTTCATAACTCTGGAAAGTGAATACTAATGTTTTTACGCTCCATAATAGTCTACTAGTTAAACGTGACTTTAACTTTAAACCTAGCAGTACTGTGGGATTTTAAAAGTCTCTCCATGATAGCAAGCATTTGGGAGCTATAACTCCACCAATTGTTAAACTTCAGAAGCTAATAGTAGAAAAGAAAAGAACAAAAAGAACTGAACAGAGGTATGGTGGGGGGGGGGGGGGGGGCTAAGGGAAAGATTTGTGAATTTAACAGGAAATAAGAGAAGACATGTCAAATAGGCCCATAAGACAGACGTGTTAATGGAACGATGTGAAAATGAAAGGAGAGAAACGTCATGAATTATTGGGCAATTCAAATATACACATCAGGAAATTTAAGGATTGCGAGAGATGAACTGTGAATATGAGTGTGGTAAATTGAGTGTAATGGAGGTTAAGGAGTAAAGGGGAGTAAGGGACCAAAGGGGAATTAAGAAGGGAAAGGAGAGTGCTAGGGAAAAACAAGCTAATCGATTAACCTGATTTCTTTCTTTGCATATGCAGTTTTTACAGTGGATCATTGAATCTAATGCCACTGTATGAGAGGATCTCTGTGTATTCTGTCAGTTTACGATGCAATAGTTTACGTAGTTGCTCAATTGTTCTTTTTGCAGAATGGAAGCAGTAACAAAATAAAGTTTACATGCACAAAATCAGTTCAATCGGCATTTGCAACCTACTTAATTTAAATTGGTTTTTCATTTCCTTATGCCTGTTTACAAATATAAACGAAACGTTATACATATGTTACTAGTTAAGCATTAGTATTCTAAATTCTCAATTTAAATGTTATACTGAAACTAAAATGAGCTGGCGTTTACACAACACTATGTGTATATCTTAAATTACCTTCCAATCTTTGACATGGTTACAAGAAAGTGCTTGCTTTTCTAGAATCGGGTGTTTTCCTTTAAATCGTCCGGTAACTAATAGTTTTGTGCATGCCCTAGCATCGATTTCATCTATTTAATCTAAGTATATAACGATCAGAATCAATGTAAGTATGATAGTTATTAATGAATCCGATATTGAACGTTTTCATAGAATATGTGCAAATTTAGAGCTTGGAAATGTGGAAAGACGTTAGCATATTCAAGATTCAATAATTTGCTAAACCATAATATCCAATTGTAGATGTAACCATGCATTTCAAGAATGAAGTCTGTGCTATGTCTTTTCTTCAAATCATATTACCCTTGCACAAGGACCCAAATCTGATCTGAACAACATCTGCCAACGTGCACTGATAAAAACATGTCCAAGACACAAATTCACAATACTTTAGTTTATACACTATAGCTCTACATGACCATAATCAGGTCGAGCAATCTAAAAAAGGGTTTGTCTGTTTGGGAGCTGCATCAGGGCTTGGACTGTGCCTCGGGTACCTTTTATATATTTCAATCAGTTAAAAATGATTTGCAATCACTTAGTTTGACTAGTTTTATTGATTTTTTCTTTGAGATGGGTAAAATAGTGTTGACACTAAAACGTAGCACAATTTTCACTATTTTAAGAACTTTGTAACGTCACTTCTCTGTCTGGTGGGTCAATCGTTTAAGCTGGGGTTGGCGAAAGAGAAAAAAGACAAAAAGAAGGCAATTGAGAAGATACTTAAGTGCCCGAGGCACAGTGGTACCGTTTATTCAGACCTCCTTTAGCATACGAAGTAAATACGAAGTATTGTGCTTAAAGTATACGGATCTTACAGTTATCCTTACTGTTAACGCAATACTTCTCAACGCGGCGTATAAACGCAGCGTATCACACGGCGCCCAACGCGGCGCCACACGCAGCATACAACGCATTGTACAACGCGGAGCCAAACGCAGCGCAGAACGCAACGGATAACGCGGCGCTAAATGCAACGCCCAAACGCAGCGTCTAACGCGGCGCCAAACGCAGCACCCAACGCAGCGTCCAACGCGGCACCACAAGCAGAGTATAACGCGGCGCCAAACACAGCGTCCAAATATGAAATCATATTCAAGGCTACAGGGTTAACCTAACGGTGTCTACAATGCCGTCGACCGATTTAGATACACTAAGAAACAATCGGTGGACTAAGTGAGAGTAATGCATTTTTCTGATAGCTAACCTAGGACTAATTCACTAATGTTGCTTACACGGACTAACTGAAATATATCCACTCAAAGCAGAGAACTGATCCTTACGATCGTACATACAGTGTCACACAGTTCAGAACGCTACTAAATAACGTTAATGTAAGCAATCGGTCAATAATGTTACTCCTAAATATTTAGGCCTAATCTCCCTCTGTGCAATAGCGCAGTTTGCTAACAATCATACGACTCACAAATGTATTAAATACTATTCTGAGCACTTACAATATATACGAACAGTTAGACACACGTGCCGTGGTATTAGAATCATACCAACTTGGTTAATAGAACATTATATGATAACGTACCTGTGCGTAGACTTGTATCTCGTCTTGCATGATAATTTTTCAAAGCCAAGCTGCACGTTACCATCAGCTATTATTATACTAGCATGAACATTGGCTTAAGTTTACACGTTCGAGAATGAACTACTTCAAAGAACACCGCCCCCGAGTTGCGGTCACCAGTCTTCCGGACACCGGAAAGCTCAACTCTTCGAACAAAGGCCAGGTGCACGATTGCCTACGTCATAGTAAACATCTTAAAAGGATAACAGGGATTTCGCGACAACATTACTTTAAGGTAATACAGCGTGACGAATAGCTTTCAAAGTTAAAATATTATGCAAGTTCGATAATATATAAACAAACCCTAAATAAATAAAGTATATGTGGCCAGACGATGTCTTCATCGTAAGGAGGGACGTAAACACTTAAAGCCATATCCCTATTAAGTTGAATCATATGTTTTAAATGATGATGATGGTTCAGGTTGTATTTTCTTTAATCACTATCACACACATGTACTGTTCATGAAGGTATAAAGTGATGAAGAGGTATTTCAAGTTTAATTGTCCATAAAAAAAGTGAATAAGTTGCCATACGACACTGAAGCACAATTTTACAGGTAGTGCCTTGTAGATATTGCCCTTTGGTATGTATTTCTCAATTTAAATGTTCTTTGTTTCTGTGTTTTACAAGGTAAGTTGTCAAATAGTGGGGAAAATGACTAACATGTTTATGAGAATTTGAGAAGTTAAAAATCAACATGGTACAGCTCAATTCTCTTTAGGTCTAGAAATCACTTATTACTGTTTTGAGTGGCATACATTTTCAAGTTCGGGAACAGCAAAAGGTGTTGTTGCTAGGCAACGTTTACAACTCACTAAGTGCTGAGGTGGGATATCACAATAATTTGGTCAAGTTGCTGGTTTTATACAATGTCATTGTAAAATAATACCCAAATTTTATACTACAAATATTTATACATGCACATTTAGTTAGCGGATTTACAGATAATACTTTGCGCATATCGAAGCTTCATTACAAGAGGAAAAATATTGTTATTATGTTGAAGTCATTCTTGTGTGATCGTTACTTCTGTACATCAAAATATGATTTTTTCTTTCCATATCAACTTTTACTTAGCCGGTAAAATCGGATATGTACATTTAAGGTTCAGTTTCAGATTACTTTCATTTTAAATAAACAATGAATTGAAACTGGATCGTTGCCAATATTCGTTACAAGAAACTTCACGACGAAGGGGGAAAAAAAGATAGTAAAGATATATAATACCATACAAAAGGAAGCAGGAAAGAATAGGGAAAAGGAAACTTACAGATTAACCTAATATTTATCTTTCAAGTTCACAGAAAGTGGAGACACATTCAAAGTGAATTGAGCGATAGCATGTGTGAGTGCAAAACTATTTCAAGCAGCAGTACAATTATACAAATTGTTTCCACATTGTAATAAATAATGAAATAAGGCTAATCAATATGCGTATTAAATGTACTACGACACGCACACGCGCGGAAACATTATTCCAAGAACATCTGTATACGGAAGTGTGATGATAAAAGAAAGAGCGAGCAAAGTTTGTATAGATTCCAGTAACGCCTGATAAAGTCACGATGTTCCATTCACTTACAATCAGAAGAAGTGCTTAACCTCTGATTTCAAGCATTTGATAACCTTTCCTTCAAGTTTCATTGTGCCTCATCGATCCGTTCCTCGAAGAAAGCTGAGAGAAACCAAGTAAAATTCAGCTGCCACTAACTGACTAGAAACGTTTACCAGTTCATCCAATTAAAGATTTTGTGTCGCGCAAACCACATTGAACTTGGTTTAAGAGTTAGTGGCGGAAAATATATTCATCTTTTCTATACAGATGGAGTATGGGCTCCCCATTCCGTGGCAATATATTATGCATCATGGTTTCATGATGACCATATTATAACAATATTATGGTTCAGAAGAAATCACAGGTGTGAAATACACGGAAACAAACAAAGAAATCTGAAAGCATCCAATTTTCAGTTAAATGACACTCAGAACGTCAAAACAGTTACTCATTTGCGTAAACATTAGAGGTAGACAGTCTCTTTGAAATGGCTTGCGTACATAATTCGTACTGCTCCTGTGTTAGAGAGAGAAAGGAATCAACATAAGATTTGTTATTTTCACAATCGTTACTTACATTTTCATTGCCAACGTACTTCAACGCCTACGTTTAAACTACACAGCGATATACCACATGATGTTTTCACTAACAGTGACAGTGTATGAAGTCGTAGTAACTATAGCAGGTAAAACAGAAGTGTAGCGTGTCAAGAAGGAGCAAATACAGTGAAAGCGACCTTATCAGAGTTAACAACGTATTAAAAGAAGTAGTGGTGTATTAATCATAATGTTACTAATTGTAGCAGGAATATAACACGAACACATCAACCTAATAACGGCAAGAGTACAATAGAAGTAACAGGTCGCATCAATAACACCCACTACAGTAGCAGTTGTTACAGCAACAGCACAATAACGACAATGGTAACAGCAACAATAGCAGAAGAAGTATTATATCGATTTATCGATTTATCTTAAGTTAAGAACCTTACCAGTGTGCCAACCATCTCAGGTCTACGCTCTCTTAATTTTCTCACCATCGTGAAGAGGTCAATGACTTTATCTACAATAATCCCCGTGCAACAGTTATACACGGCCATAAACATTCCACACTGAGAAACGCCATCTCTGAAAATGCAAACGAAGGTAAAAGGGTTGCTTAGAAACACGAATACATCGTAAATGCAGATATTTCCCTCCACAAATGGATACTAGTCTAATTCATTATAAAATCTTACACTAAAAATATGAGTAAGATTTAAGTCAATGGTTAATACGTTCGATATACTGTACAAATTGTCATGAGTTCTGGAGAAGAAAGGAAATATAATTTGCTGGATAACTTAAGAGAAAAGTAATGAAGCATTCTAGTTGATGCTTCTTAAGGAAGGGGGAGAGGACGCTTACCTTTCTACTGACTTTTGATGTATAGTGCTATGTACTATCTAGTGACACCAACCTACATTACTTATTATCCATCATAACCCGATATATTGCCATTTAAACTTGGCTATCTTTTTTTCATGGAGATTATGCAGAATAAGTAATTTGAGTACCCGTATTGGTAGTAGTCATGATTATGAAACTTTTGCATGTGGAGTAGAAGGAATGTATTGACATGTTGTGAGTTTAGATTGGTTAATGTATGCGTTAATTACTTTATAGTCCATTACCGACAGAATAATAAAGAAGAACAATTGACTTACAAACACTGAACAACAATTCGTCTGTTTTCGTTTTGTCGTTGTACAGCTTGGGTTTTCTCAAGAAGTGAGACAAAACTGGATAAACTTGGCGAACTTAGGCTAATGTTCGTTATCCACATTCGCAGCTACAAATGAAAAAAAAAAAATTTCATTGCAAACAGTAATTGCAATGGGGGAAGTACCATACGCAGACTATATGTGATAAATAATGTAATGAAATTGCTGTGATTTCACTTAGATATGTTTAGATTCCTTCCAAGTGATTTAAATAATTAATGATAGAATTAGAAAACTGGTGATTAACAAACGTTTCAACCTGAACAACAAACTATCGGTTCTATCTGGATAAGTTCTTTGCTATATACGAGGTACAATCTATGCATGTTTATAATTACCCCTTTTTTATTTTGGTATGTACTATGATCCATGGAAATACGAAGTACCCTAGTTGTTATGTCGTCTTCTTGCGTTAGTTCCATGACCCTGACGGAGAAAGGACCATACTGATACGCTCCTTCTGACGGTAGGTAATTAAGCCATGTCTGAAGCAAGAAAGGAAAACACATTACAGAATTATGATGTGCTGTTGTTTTTGTTTTGCTTAAAGAAGAAGAAAGTTCATTGCGTTAGTTACTTGCGACTTTGTTTCGATCTAACATTCCCTCTTCGCTAAGAATGATGGTTTATAGTTCGATCATTCAATCGTATAAACAATTTCTGTATCTCAACATTCATTGGGGAATAAACTTTTATCAATGGATAATGTATGAACCAATTATGAAAATGATTACTTCACTTTTGACAAGAAAGAACAATTGTTGACTTCACTTTTTCTTACGTACTGCAGTCAACTATGGCCATGGGAAAATCAGCCATTGGATTACCTCCAAGAGTCTAGAGTGCAGTGTATAAAAGCAGTCTACTAAAAACTCTGAAATACTTTTGTTATGGTCTACTTTCCAGAGCTTATTGAATATATAATTTAACGTCTCGTTACTTGATATTGTTTGCATTATAAACTTAAAATAAGGATTGGTCTCTAATGTTGCTTCCTTGCCTGGTCTGCTTCGAAAGTAACTATAGTTGCAACTTCGTAATCGATAACCATTCTCCAGAAATCCACAATTGTGTTAGGCAGAGGCAGTTGTGTAGAAATGAATAAATCTTTCTTCGAATAACCCTACCGAGAAAATAAAGTATGTATGAGTTACGTCAGTATGGACATGAAATTAAATCTTAATAAATGTGATTTAGTAATATTTTGCGTAACAAAACTTAACGCCAATAACCTACAAGAAAGATAAATTGTATAGGTAACTGAAATGTTTTGAGTGGTATAGGCTATAATGTTATAGTTGACTTTTAGTGATAAGTAAGACATAAGACACGCCGACTATGCATTCTGTGCAACCACTGTACCTCTTCATACAATAATGTACTGATATACTACATTCTACAATACACCACTTTTTAAAGCTCTATGCAGTTGATTGTATGTACCATATTCAACTACTAATTTGCACAATGGAGATAGTAGTGGAGTATCTCTCTTTGCCCTAATATTCTGAGTTTGTTTTCCTGCATATCATTAATACTAAGACTCAAAAGTGCTTTCGCGACACTCTATTTACAACCGACGCCATAATTACTCACTAACTACGTAATTTGGATTGAATTCATTTCTTTTTGAGAAGTATATGCTGATCAGTTTATTTAGCATAAACTGTATTAAAAATAAAATGATGAACGAATAAAGACGTCACGTATTATCACACCACCTTATCCAAGATAAGTTGGAACACAATGAATAAGATATTTACCTCACTAGAGAAAATTGTGTAACCCATAAAGTATCCATTATGCAAATTATTATAGATACAGTCACAAATTATGTCTTAGTGTACTAAATAATTTCATTGGCTGGACTAAAATAAAACCAACTGATTAAAGCAAATCCAGAACAATTTGTAGCTTGAAGGCTTAGCGATTTCGTCCATTTAACCATAATTATGTTCATGCTGTTCTTACGTCACAGAATGATGCATTGATGTAGTCCGTGGCTGTTTTATCCTCCACGAATGTCACCAAACTTGGTCTGAACTTATTTCCTTGTTTAAGGGAAGATATAAACAAAAAGTGCAAATCATTAAAGTTATACTAATATTATCGATTTTTAATTACAAATCAATGTAAACATACTATTTGGTTCGCAGTGTTGAATAATTGAAGTCCAACCCATTCTTTATGATTTCAGAAAGACAATAAGCGGTATTTTAGGCTTGTTATCATATTGATTCACAAGTTATTGGCAAAACATTTTTTTGTAGAGAACGTTTCAAACGTTAATGCTCCTACATGTCCGTGTTTGACATGAAGCTACACACTTACAATACTCTTTCTATAGTACAATGATTGTATTAACTGTTTAAAGGAAACTGCAATCGATCCATTATGGGCAGCTTAAAGCCATACAAAATATGCAAAAAGGAACACGATCAGATTTCTTCCTCTAAAGATACATTTTATATAATTCATCATGTATGTTGAGGTTTTGCACTTAATCTAAGTAGTGCTTGTCATAAACAGTTGTAACGTTTTAATGAACGATAAGAACTATGTAAAGTGCCTGGGAAAGAAGCATAGCGTTCCCTGTTCTCCTTCCCTTGGTTGTCAATTATCATTTTGTATATGGAATAATATCAGGTTTGTGAAACATAAACTGAAGACTGAAATTCTAGTGAGACGGAATTCAGTATAAAAATGAATATCGATTTTCAGAATCTGCAGACTTACGTGGTATAATAGCGGGATATCTGTTTTTGACAATATTTTCTGATAGTAATCCAACTTGATTCTCACTGTCCTCAGGAAATGGATTTACAAATGAGAGCATCTACATTGCGAAATCAAACAAAAGATATGAAACGTATAAAACCTTCATACAAATAATACGTAATATGTAAATCCTTTATATTGTGATATAATGTGTCTTATATTTTGGTCTGTAACTTTTTAAGTAGCTCATGAATGTTGCACTGAATTTTACCAAGTTACTAACTTAATGAAAAAATCCATACATTTTGTCAATGCAGTTTTATTTGAATTTAGTTTTACACGGTGTAATCTTTCTGACAAGAAAACGAGCTATATTACATCCATACATCTTTAAAATGTAATCAAGGTTAGAAACTGAAGGCCTGAAAGTCGTGAAATCCTACATTAAACTGTCGTTGTAGACCTGTCGGCGTATTTAAACTGGTGACAGCTTTCCATTTCTTCACATTCACGTGAAAGTCGTCAACGGGCGTGCTCGGTTTGCCAACATATGAATATATTAACAGTGACTCGAATATGAATTGATATTGTTCCTACAGACATGAAGAAAACAGAAAGAAAGGTTTAATTTGATTAAGATAGTCGTTCATTAGTAGATCACGAATTGCAACGAAAGCAACTTGTTGTGTTCTAATAATACGCAAATATTAACTTAAACTACTCTGATAGTAACAATATTTAAGAAAAATGACTGGAGGGATTAACTGGTATGGCTTTTATCAAGACAGAGTTTTTTTTTGTGTTAACTATCGCTGTTTGCTTTTATGAATTAGATCTTAACAAAACTTACAACAACTTGAACCATCAATGGCCTCTGTTTTCTCATGTTGTTGACAAAATTGAAAACATCAATTGCTTCCTCTTGCTTCATCATCTTCCTCAACGAAGCTAAAGCAATGACCGTTCCAGTCCATCCGCAACCAGCACTGCAGTGAATAGTACGAGTAATGGAAGTACAGATTCGCACATATTTATACGTTAGTAACATATATTTTTCAAAGATGTTAGCCTCTTTATAACATGCATCGTATTATCCAAATTAACTTCATGCTAACTACAAACATTGACTAAAAATTCCATTGACAACCTTTTACGAGTTCATATTCAAAAGTAAGAATTGAAACTTAAAGCAATCTTTATTGATCTACGAGATGACACAGATGATATCACATTTTATATTATAGTTACGATCACGTACGTAACTATGTACATTAATACCGATGTATATCACAATAGTAATACTTATCACACGTTTGTACAATGTAATAAGGTATAGAATACTGCATGGATCGTATCGTAGTGAGAAGGATGATACCGATGATGCTATCTCACGGAAGCAAAGTCAGTGCAAAACGCATCTTTTAGCTTTTAGTTTGAACATTGGTGTGTACAGGTTCTATATTTCATTTAGTTTTTATATTTTATATTTGTTGCAAAGCCTTCAGAGGTACAATATATGAAATATATGTTGCATGAACTCAAATGGAATTAATTCTATATCACCGTATTTTACATTGTGTGTAACCATAATTACGCTCCTTCAAATTGGTAAACACATTCATTATTCTGTACTGTACTGTTCATGAACAAAGCTGGAAAATTTGTCAAGGACTTGAATCAGGATTGTGTTTCGGTTAGCAACTAATCGAATGCTATCGAGTATTATTATTAAACCAGGATTGTAATTGACCAACCCAATACAGCATGTAAAGCTTATGAAGAAGTATTCACCCAATATTATACTTAAATATTACATAGTTTATACAAAACATTTATCATTTCCCTCTTTTGCCTCGTTAGTTGTCACCCTCATAGAGGGCAACTTTATTGTTTTTTTGACCAACGCATAATACTTTGCAATGTATCAAATATGTTAATAAAGGGGTAAATTTATCGGAGGTATGCAATAAAGAAAATTGCACAACAAACCTGCAGTGTACAACTATCGGTGGAGAATTCTGATCCTCATCTTTTTCGACCTCATCTATGATATCCCACAAGATATCAGCACTCTGAGGAACCTTCATATCCGGACAGCCAAAATAGTGGTATTGCGTCACCTCATGTATCCTCGAACCCTACAGTCAACCAGTTTTTGTAACAAGAAATAAAGCACTCTTTATTAACACTTATAGGTAAAATCCTTTTTGATTCTAAGTAGCGTGTATAATCCCCTTTTATATGTAACAATTGTTAATTTCATCAAAGTAATGTTGGACCGACCTGATAAATTAAACAGAACATCTTGATCACCAGTGATGGAAATAAACTTAAGGTACCATGATCTATCTAGCTTTAGATGAAATCTATCTTTGTTCAGCCAATCGGACAGGAATTCAGGAACCTGTATATTTTTTAGATATAGTGAATCTCCTGAAGGTATAAACGAAAATGCGATGTGAGTAAGGATACGGGAGATTAGTGGCACAGGTCTTTGTATGCGATGAGAGATGCAGATTGGTTCTTTACAGTCGACTGTTTTGCAAGGAAAACAAGAAGCTGATATTGCCGTGAAAACTTGAAAATTAAATACTCTAAACTGACAATGTGAGACTACATGGATAATCAATTTGAAGAATCTTAACAACATGTCAGTAATTAAAGTAAATGGCTACTTTGGACACATTAATCTCATTTACTATAAATTCAGATCTTAATTCAGGTTAGCCTAGAGAAACAATAACAACAGGTTATACCAGCTGAAGTTTAAAATGACGAATCATCAAGTTAATGGATGCGATTTCCCCAGTCTTTTCGATAGATATGTGAGAATACTGTTGCGGAACACCGTTCATATCTGGCCAGTACGTCAACCATTTCATCTGGAAGTAAAACCGAACAACAGAATATTGAATAGGTAATCACTGCACCTAGCTCAACAGTGCAAATAGAGTAGATTTAAACGAAAATTGAAACAGTAATCACAGGTAATTTCAAGTCTCATGCAATACCAACTGAGTAAAAAGTTACCCCTTAAGCTCAGTTGATTGTAATCCTTTTTCATGTTTTTTTAAAAATATTAAACATTAACAGTTTTTAATACATATCCCGTTCAAATGTTCGCTTATATAAAAAAATGACTGACTTATGGATTTAGCATTAAGGATTTACGCTTTTTATCTATAAATAAATTATACCTTTGTTTTGTGTTTACCGTTTTTACGTTATATACTCACTTTCTCATTTTCTACTGAAAGAGTAACCATGATGATTTTCGTACACTTCTCGTGCCAAATCATCCTCCAGAAATCGTGAAGTGAAGCTTTGTTCGGACCTTAATTCAGAAATAAAGTATGTCCGATACCGTTGATTGATTTGAGAAAGAATTGAAAATTACATGTATGAATGGTTATCCAACATGATGACAATAATATGATACATTTAAGAAATTTGAGTGAGTAGCTACTAAGCAACTGAGCAACATCAACAGAATAACATAAGTTGCCGTTTATACACGGATGTTACATTTGTGAGTATGTATATTACGATGCAACATCTATGTTAATTTCTGAGTTACCTAACATAATCAATATATTTAAAATGTAACATTTAAAATAGTGACGTGCGTTCGACGATATTTTAATAACCCCAATATTTAATTAAAGATAAAGAATACCAAAGGGATATACTTACCTTGACTTGCTATAAATGCATTCTGCTTCTTGTATCCCTACGTAAAAAAAGGGATCCATGGAATGATATACGGCACAATATATTCGTTAAGTATGTTTTCCTCGCAAATCAATGTTTTAATGTATTTGTATAAGGAAAGCATACCCAGTGAGATAACGTCGTCCACATCACGGAGAATGGGGTTGGGGGTGTTTGGGAAGGGTGGTGTAACAGCTAACTTTCCAGATGGTGAATGGATCAACCATAGTTAATCTCTCACCATACAACCCTCCAATGTACCGTCATATTTCAAAAGGTGTTTTCATAACCTAGTATCAAAGCTAGTATTTTATTGAAAAAGAATACACAGTTTATAATCAAAAGTGTGTTTTCATTTGATCAGAAAACATGGCATAATTTCAGTTCTCTCTTCCACAATGCATGTAATGCTCAGCCATATAATGAGTTACGCTATTCATCTATATGCGTTATATAGTTTTGTTAACTTTGTTTCATAGGTTAAAGTTTTTCATACATCAGGGATATCGTTGTGTAATATTAGAAACTTAAAGAGTTTTTTGAAATTCAAAGACAACCATCATCTTATTCGGTATTCGTACCTTTACCATAGTAACATTGAACATGAACAAATGAAATGATGCTGTTGAAATGTAACATATAGTTACGTGTACACATGAGGTTACTTACGTGTATATATGATGCATTTATGTAGTCCGATGAACTGTCCCCGTTTATCAAGGGTAACACTACTCGTGAATGGTCATCTGTAAGGAATATTCACACACAGAGGACATGAGGAATGTTCATTTTACGTCACATTTCAAGTAAGAGTTGCTAGATAAGAAATAAAAATTCGCATTAACCGGTACACATGTTGGAAGACCTATCTTGTAATGAAGGAATACAGTTATTTTAAAACGCATGTTTTGAATTAGCCAATGAATTGGTAGTTGGTAAAAGTTGTAACTCGATTAGCTCAAATGTTTTATGCAAACAATGAAAGTAAGTAGAGTTGTACAGGTCAGATAGTCTGACGTTTCCTTCCTAGCAGGGTGTTCTTCGCAACAATTCAGATGGACATTATTGAAAACAGTCATGTCAGTTAATCTAAGCCCATTGCGAAATAATGTATTTTCTGATATACAACGAATATAAATAATTCTAGACTAAATATATGTGCTTATCAAAATATAACAATGCTGTCTGTTAGTTTTTTTTAATTCTGAAATAACTTACAAGTTATAACGTTTTTGAATCGATTTTTTCTCTCGTTAATCTTCGCTTCTGCAACAGAACACGACGTGTACTTTCCTTGAATGAGCTCCTGAGTAAAATTAAATTGATAGGATTGGTCAAATATCACGTGCTTGAAGAAATGTATTGTAAAGTACCGATTAAATATCGCTCCAAGCTTAGTACCAGGGCTGTCCACCACGAGAGACATAAATAGTTTGGAGTCCATTGATGTATGGAGCGAGAGGGGGGGGGGGGGATTTGGTTACTCTGCGTCTTTACAATTAACTGAAACAAGCGACTAATTTGGTTTTACTTCTTACGGCATCCTGTTTCCGTACTTTATATACATGATTGTATCCGACAGAAGGGGACAGTTTCATTCGTATGTAGTTCCTTATTGGAAAACGGTTACCAACAGGAAATGCATATCAAAACTATTGCTCCACATGGCGAGATCGTTTTGCCAGTGGAATAGAAACAAACAAAACAAACCTGGCAAGTAATTATAAGCCAACGCTATGTACATTTATAGCTTTTATTGTTACAATTTTTTTTGTAAACAGTGAAAGACTGAAAAGATATGCTTGATATGAACTCATTCCAGGACAGGTACAAATATATTGTGTCAGTCATATATTATCCCCCATGTTATTCATATAAACTTCCTTTTTTTCTTACTTTGTATTCATCATGAAATCCAATTTCTTTCAAATGTTGTTCCTTAACGTAACTCGGTAATTCATGCCGGTGGATGGTTTTACCACGGGAGCTGCAAACGTTTGGAATTTGTTGACCTCGTTCAAATGTCCTCATTTCGGAATGTTCCTCCTCAATGGATCCTGCAGCCCAAAAATTTGAGATATGATTCGTTACAAGAATGGTTTACTGTACGTCGACCCTTACGCATAAATTAAAATACAAAACAATACCACGTTATAGAAAGAATCAATTACTATTCCAGTTGCATAATTTCCATGTGTTTGAGTTTAGGATGGTTGACGTCATTAACGACAACATGTATCATCGGCAGTCCATCCGAAGGGGTTTATTCGCGAAATTGAATACAAAGCCATGGAACTTGATTTCTGGTTTTATAATTTTCAGTATGTGATGCATAGTTTACATCATAGCCAAAAGAGGAACAAAGACAGCCGATACACATAGCTGGTACAGCAACTACTGTTCATGTCCCACAACCGTTCATCAGTAACTATTACTCTGTGTTCGTAACACGGTGATATGTGTTACAGGTGGCACTGACATGAACAGTTGTTACTGTACAAATTGCTTGATAATTGCCAAATACAGAGCTTGGTGTTTAAGATCGTTTTCTTAATCATATCATTGTGTTATAACAGCGCTAACGGAATGATCTACCGCTATATGTATTGGTGTAAACAATGTCTAAACAATGATAAGTAACATAACTTACATTCATTGTTTGTTTGTTTTTTGGGATCACTCTACATGTGAAGTAGGAAACATTCCGAAATTTTCAGGAAGTACTTGTAGAATACTGGGGTATCAACTTATTTGCGTGACAGAAGTTAGCACTTTGTTATGCCTATGCGAACGTTCAGTGTCAGATAACAGTCAAAATGTCTGTATGTTCAAGTTAGATAATTAAATAAGTGTACCCTTACCGTTGTCATCTTGGATTCTTCCTCTTCTTATCGCCCAACATTTATTACTTAATATAGAAAGGAGGTTTGATCTGAAAAAGAGGAATATTACTGATAACTGTCGACCGCGCTCAGTGGGATAGTCATACGTACTCATGAACTGTCAGTTACTGTACTTCATAAACGTGTGATGCAATAATAGAAACCTATCACAAAATTCGTTTAATTTGACTGGAAAATGGCTGTGTTTATCTTTGTTCCTTTGGTTTCATTGAGAGATTAATAACAGCATATTACGTGACATTACATCCGACCTAAATATACGGTTGTATCAAATGTTTAATCAGTAATAAGTTACATATTAAATGAACTTAATAGTGTATGTTCCCCAGCCTAACAGTAAACCGAATGATGTATATATGCAGATATTTTTACAATTGTACCTTCTGCTCGGTGAAGCAATTAAATACACAACCAGTACGAGGAGTGATATGATCAGAAAGACAGATGGAAACGTCACACCAAGAACGAATGGTAATACATCTGTAAAGAAACCGAACAGATATATTGTTACTATTAACAGTTACTTATTTAGGGAAAGGCTAGGCGGTAGGTTTGGTATTACTGTAAAACAAGTAATTAAGCACATTCCCAAGTCCCCAACAGTATTGAATATGATATTTAAACCACTGATGATCTTTAACGAAGTTGTTAAATACTATAATATAGAGTGAAATATCTACACACGTTACATCATGACTGGTATTGGTTATAAAGTTACCCCCAACAACCACCACCTGCCTCTCCCCAGGTTAAACAATATATTTGTGTTATTTACATCTAGTATATGCATAGATTCACATTCAGTTGTAAAAGTCATTCTTATTAAACCAAAATCACATTTTTGAGATAAACGTTACCTCATTTTTCATTTCAACTACTTAAGCATATTCTATTAAAAAACTATCATGTGGCATTTTACCTGCAGTTACAGTGGTGTTACATTCAATTGTTTCATACGGACCGGAACGACCTGCGTAATTTTTCAACCTCAAGTAGAAAATGTACGACGATCCAGGTTCAAGATCCGTAAACTTATACTTCTGCTGTGATTGGTCGAGGATGGTCGTCACGGAACTAAAATTTTGACTCCTGTAAGATATTTCGTACTTATAAGGATACTTTGGATGGCATCCCATGGAAATATAGTCCAAAGATTCGGGAGGCTGCAAAATGACATTTAAATTCAATTAAAATCTTTCAGTCTAAGTAACAAATATTATATTTATCAAGATTTATGTTGAATGTTATCATAAAATGTGCTATCGGACATCAAATGCGAAATACAAGGCTTAGAAAATGTGCCCTGCTTCTCCTGAATGGAATAAAGGTCTGTATGGTATGTCGTATTTAAAATAGGATTTTCTTCTTGTTTCCTCTATATGACTTTTGCATATATAATATAATGCCTGAAACACTTAAAGTTCAGTGACAGTTCACAATTTTTAATAATATATTTATGTTTGAGGCGGGGGGGAAGGTAAATTGTACATTTCGGGCAAATTTATGTTTTCGAATGGCTTCAGCATTTACCGGAGTCGACTTAGGGGAGGGGAACTGCATGGTCGGCAGCAAATACCTCTTTGCCACCTCCCATCGGTATCGTCACTGTATATGTAAAGAGAACATTTCCCGATAGGTATTCACTTTAATAGTAATAAGCCAAATGGTTCACTTTATGATTTCAACCACGTATGTTATCAACGTTGTCGTTCGTAAACCACTATACTTTGCATAAATTAAATCACATTTAGCTGATTATCGCAAAGAAGGAAATTGCAACAGTACGCATCAATTTCATTAGTCATAGATTTATAACAGAAATAACTATATTTACTTTGTTTCATAAACTCATTTTCATCAAGTTACTATTGGTGTCAAATAAGAAACATTTTGAGTTGATTTTGGTACATGTTGGTACTATTTGAGAGTATTGGAATCGTATCATCACGAAGCTTATTAATATTACCACTCACTCATGATTTTGTTTAAATTATTGAAGCAACGCAAACGTTTTGAAATTTCCAATTGTCTTCTTTGGAAACTATTACAGATACGTCCGGGCAATACAAGTTTAAAAATATGAACGGGATCATAAATGAGCTGTTACGATAATCTTGAGTTGGTAAAGATATAGGAAATATTGAACACATTTGTTATATTATTAGGTCATATATATGGAGCGGGGGGGGGGGGAGTGGGCTGTAAATATCGCTCTTGCCATCAACTTCAATCCATGTGGTCAATATTTACAGAATTGTGTTTGTGTTACCGAAAAAGCATTAATTAGTAATATTTGAAAAAAAATCATGCACTACCTGCCAGCTAAGATCGATAGATGTTTGGCTTACTGACGTATCAACATTGGTTGGTGTAACTTTTACATCTGAAAGAGGGAATCAAAAGATAAAATAATAGCGCTTATAGTTTGATGTTAATCTCTAGACGCAGACTATGGTGTTTACATTGTGCAAATCAGAACATACCATTACATATACGAAGGATGGACACATACATATGATTGACACATATATAAGATGGACACACACATAGGATGGACATATTTATCATGGACAAAGAATACATCTTACCTGTACCTACATGCGGTACTTGTATGCACGTTCTTCTGGAAACTAGTTCCTAATTGCAACATTATTATAAAATTCGATAAATGATGATTTGTGGAACTATTTCAAAGTTATTTCTTCCTCTCTAACGTAGAATTACTATACGAAAATTAAAAGTTATGTTTATGCATAAAACTTACCTTCAGAATCAGTAATGACATGTTTTATAACGTTATTTTGACTTTCCCTGTCAACTATATTTTTAACAACCACGGATATTGCGTATTTAGTGCACATGCGCAGATCGCGTAAAGTATGTACATTCATTCCCTCTGCTGTAACAAACTCCTTTTGCATGTTCCCAGAACTCTCTCCATAGCGCACAATGACATCATAACCGAGACTTGGGTCACACTTTAAGTTTTCAAACGAAACGGCGTCAGTCTGCAAAACAAACCCAAAATGAGAGAATGGTGGTGAAATGTAATCATTTTAAAATTCGAAGTCAGACAGTAGATTGCCAGAGTGCATAACGGCGTCTCTAGTAAATTGCAACATTTTTATGATATTCTTCATGATAAGTTGTCTCTTAAGAAATACAAAAACACCATTTATACGCAAATATATCGTGTACCAAGTTTTATTGAAAAACGTTAGTCTATCATTTAGACAGCTCCTTACCTTTCTCAGATGACAGTTACGATACTCATTTACAATAATGTGTTTTTGTTTCCATTTATTTCACCGATGTTATTTAGGTTCCACCATATATATAGGAGTTAGATCAATACACTCCGTTTCATGAGCTCACTATTATACGGCATATATTTTTAAATTTCAGAATGTTGCCATTCCTCTAAATGTTCATACTTATGTTTACTAAAGTTCACGTGAGGATGGAAAACGGTCAATGCCACGATGGGTTATTTCGACTTTCAACACTATGAGCCGACTGTAAATTGTGTAGTTAGCAATCAAATGGAATAAGTTGTGTTCTATCGTTTGAATAAACTGTGTATGATTTATGTCATGTCTAATGTGGTGGAAGTCACCTTTCAAACGTTAGAGAGAAATTTAATTCCCAGTGTCTTTGTTTTGATTCTTGTTAATAATTAATACTTTTCTACGAAAGAAAAAGAGCTAATACCCAGTTCCAAATTCAGAGGACTACTGAGACAAAATTTAACATAGATGTATAATACTTACCGTCCATGTTACTTGTATTTGTCCCGAGTTTGTGTCGTTGATTCTACTTATATTAAATTCAATACGTGTTGTTGGGTCTGTATAAGGGAAACATCAAGCAATGATGAAATGTCAATACCATCTTTTTCTCCTTTTTGAGAGATTCTTTTTAACAGTTTGTATATACTGACGTATCATTACACAGGGAAACACATATTTGAGCGTGCTAAAACAAAAATTCATACCAAATTGATATAGCTAATATAGAAAGTACACACTTGACATTAAAACCTTCTATTTGTTTTGTATTACCCTTTCGGATAATAGTGTCACATTAATGGAATAACTCATTTATGAGTGTAGAGAAAAGATTTCAAGTTTTCATTTCTAGCTTATTACTTTACGTAAAGTTCACGTACATGATCACCATGATAAAAACACCGATAGCCATGAAGATGAAGGCTATCAATCCAATTACAATTATGATAATTAGTATAACGACAAATGAACAAAACAAACTCCAGATTTAGTAATAAGAGATATTTACCAAAAGTAAAGTTCGCCTTGTATTTAGTCCATGAAAGTGTCGAATCCTCCCTTATCATGAACTAATTAGCATATACTAACCTTCTGAGTCCGTGAGTACTTCCTTGGCTAATTGTTGGTTGTTACTGTCACGACCAATGAAATTCCTGACATCCATAGCTACTTTATAATAGGTGCAAGCTCTTAGACCGCCTATTTTGACGTTATCCACTGCGTTATCTACTTCCTTCACCAATACTTCGCCTTCTCCTTTAAGCCAGTAACTTATAATTACTGTATAACCAAGGGATGGGTCACATCGCAAATCATAGGTCGATAAACGATTCCCCTGTCAAAAGCAGTGACAGACATCATAAAACGAAGAAGAAAACATAAATGCTTAATAAATCTTAATAGGCTTTCAATAAAGATTTATAAGTAAAGTATAGGCCTCTGTACCTTCACACTCTCATTTTACACTGCTAGCAATGCGAAGAGAAACACTGAAAATTGAACATTTTGCTCGAGGGTGTATAAAGTCCCATCCTTTGTAACACTTCTTTCAGGGGTTTCTTTAAGTTTTTATTGTACATTGGTATGTTGTCTTCTTCTTCTATAAGAATAGAGTGCAGGGAGTCTGGCATTGAAAAGACGTAGGTCTGCCTTACGCACTCAATAATTATATTACTGCTTTTAAAGTATGGACATAAGCAAGTATTATGATGCGATGCAAACTTCACAAAATATTGTCACATCTATATTTCTTTTCCCTTCGAATTCGTGGATTAATCTATCATCTGCAAAGTCCTAAAATGATGCACGCATTCTCGTCTAGCAAAAAGATTAATCTAAAATTTCTTCTTCATCTGAATTATGTTTGAATAAGTAACGAATTAAAGTTGCCAACCCAAACAATATAATCAAGCAACCTTGGAATCAATTAGTAAGTTGCTCATAGGTTTACACATTGGCCAAGTAATACTGTAATACATAATGACATTGTTCACAGCAGAGAGAGAGAGAGAGGGAGAGAGGGGCAGGTGGAGAGTGATGCGTTGTTATGGTGGAATGTCACACAATTATTTTTACTTAATATATAATTCAATAAATATTACCTGCCAGGATACTCTGACTTGGGGTGATGGCTGTACTCCCGATAATCTCGTTGCAGTAAATCTAAACACTGTCCCGGGATCTGTAACAATAGTATACACATTTAATTATAAGGGATTCTCCCCATTAAGATGTATGCAGGGGCGTTAATCTCAATTGAATAGTGGGGGGACATGAACGACTTAACGACTTAAAGCAGCATTTTGCGTTGGGTCGCTTTTTTCCACCTTTTTAACATGTGCTTGGTTTTT
>KN883638.1:54047-64471 GCA_000934455.1 Apostichopus parvimensis | reverse complement strand
ACTTTATTATAGATAAGATATGATAATATACAGAATTAAACAAAAATAAACCAACGTTTCAAGTTGATTAATATGGCGTTGAAATATCGTCTACACGGGTGATCAAAATTAATAATGAAAACCGAATGAAACAATCTTGTGGTGAAATTCTAGGATATTTTCTGACTTGTGATAGTCAAAAAAAGTTTACGGCAAATGCATATGTAGCATACAGGGGCGACCAGGGCCAGGCAAGAGCCTCAATCAAGTGTGTAAACTAGTTTAGAACTTGAGAATAAATCAGTTTTCACGCAACATATGAACTCCCTAATTCACTCGGGAGGCGGGTCTGTAGATCGCTTCCACACCCCCATACCCTCCTTCTAGGCAGGCTTGAATTTATCCTTGTTTAGTAGTATATAAAGTATATCATGTGTCATACGCATAAACATAGAATACGACTCTGAATCCCTACTCATCTCTTTAAACTATATGTACGAGTATGTATTCCTATAGGCCTACTCAGCTAATCAATTGCTTACCTGAGTTGAAAATAGGAAGACTCAAAAACAGCAAGACTGAGATCCAATCTTCCATTTTGGGTTTATATTCCAATAACGAACTTCTACGTGTTGTTCTAATGAGATGGATCCAGCTGAATATTGCATGAACTATATGCACTGTGAGCTCGATAACCTAAAGCTGTATGATTTAAAAAGTCAAATAAACAAGACGAACAAGGAAGTTCCTGGTCAGCTGGACATTAATACCGTATCTTATGAAATGTTAAACGGTCGTTTATGTTTCACATAGTACACTCAAACACGGTAAGTGCTAGAAAACAAAACTCAAAGTGCCATTGTCATGCACTTTGCTAGTGATCGAAGAGAGACATCACCAAAGGTGCAAGTTTTAGCACCAGTAAAGTGTTATCTGCACATCGGCACTTAGAAGGTGTAATTTAAACACCGGGAAAGTCCAGCGCTCTGCACACACTTAAAAATGATATAAAAACAGAACCTGTTGGTGTCGTTCTTGCACTTCTATGTGCATGGACTAGGACAGCATCAAATGTGTTAATACTAGCACTTTTTAAACTCGACTTAAATTCCAGCAATTAAGTAGGTAAATGTTTCGAATGTGTCACCACAAATCAAATTTGATTGATGAGCCTTAGATGTTTACACCGTCAGTAAATAGTGCTATGAAAACAATATATGTGCCTAGTAAGGCAATAATGTCTTCCTTCCATCTGAATACTCAAAAATTGTTGATTGATTTGACTATCTATGACCCGATGCTCCTGTACACTAGATACAGAAGATGGAATATGCCTAAAAGATGCATGACTTATGTGATAACAGCTTAAGATTGTTTTCTCTGAACCCAAAAAAAAAGGCAAATATTAAAGAAACGAGCTAAATGAATAAGCCAAGAAGAAAAAATAACAACCATATGAATGTCAAACATATAAGCAACGTCTACACTTTGGCCTCATTCCTGAATTTTACAAACAGACAATGCAAGTCTAACACAAGAAGTAAGGTAAACAGTTGGTCAACTGGCAAAATAAACAAATATCTACGTGTTGTTCTAGTGAGATGGATCCAGTTGAATATAGCATGAACTAAAGGCAATGTGAGCCTGATAACATAAAGCTGTTTGATTAAAAAATGTCAAATACACAAGACGAACAAGGAAGTTACAGGTCATCTGGACATTAATGTCTCATGAAATGTTAAACGATCGTTTACGTATCACATCGTACACTCAAAGAGCTTCAAGTGTAAGAAACTTACTCTTAAATTTTTAGTGTCCTGCACGCAAAGATACACGACTGATGTAATAACGGCTTCAGATTGTTTCTCTGAACCCGAAAAAAAAACATATATTAAACAACTGAGCTGAATAAACAAGACAAAAAATTACAACCCTACGAAGGTGAAACATATGAGCAATGTCTGCATTTTCACCTCATTGTTTTTATTCCATGACTTTTCTGCATTTGTCAAACAGACAATTCAAGTCTTACACAAGAAGTAAAGTAAACAGTTTGTCAACTGGCACAATAAACAAAGATCTGTGTGTTTTTCTAATGAGATGGATCTAGCTGACTATGGCATGAACTAAATGCACTGTGAGAAGTTCCTGGTCATCTTGACATTAATATCTCATGAAATGTTAAACGGTCGTTTGCGTATTTGATAACTAGATATGACATGAACTAAATGCACTGTGAGCTTGATAATCTAAAGCTGTTTGATTTAAAAGTCAAATAAACAAGACGAACAAGGAAGTTCCTTTTTTATTTGGATATATATATCTAATGAATGTTAAACGGTCGTTTGCGTATCATATAGTACACTCAAACACCTTCAAGTGTCAGAAACTAACTACTAGAGTTAAAATAACTAGCGCAATAACTTACTACAACACTATTATCTTGAAGAAAAAACAACACTAAAAGTGTATTTTTAAAAACAGACACAACTAAGAAACAACTGAATTTGACTGCATCACACAGTAACGATATTACCCACTAGACAAGGAAGAATGAATAATAGGAAACTATTGTTTATCCCTGACGTAATTAACAGCCTACATACACTTTTCTTTGAACTTAAGCAAGAGAACAATGGATGCATGAATAAGGACGATGGCAGCCTATACATATGATATCATTAAGGACTAAAAATAAGTCATGTTCCCGAGCTTATTTTTAGATTCCCTTCGTTTAGTATGATTTGTTTTCAATTAATCCAATAATTGTAGAAATTTAAGTCGGATTTTGATTTACTACATACCAAAATGGTATGACTAGTGGGATGTTCCATTATTGTTTATGATTCAATGCAGTCACTTCAGATTTTTCAATGCCATGTTTTTTATATGACTCTTTTTGGCAATTTCTCTTTAATTCTGGTACCTACCTATCAAGGGAAACACTGGGAACTTTTATAATACTTTATTTACATAAAGTGAAACTTTTTGGATAAATTTTATAACATTTCATATAAGGTCTGACTCTAGGTGGAATCATAGTTTCCTTTCACCCTCACAGAGCAAGCCATTTGTATCGTATGGTATCTCAACATAGAACCAGCCTTCTATATAAATCAACTGTTTTCACAAATTCACACATACTTGGCAACTGAGCTGATTAGTCTGCTTTGACCATTGTCTAATGGAAAAGCTTCCTGCACTAACATATACCATCCAAAGAAAACGTCTAACCAAATGTGTTTTTAAAGGACAAATAGGCAAGTGACTTGACATTGGCCAGTTATTATCTGCCACAGAATTAATGGGTTTCTTGCAACCCCTAGTCTGACCTACATACTTTCTATCTTGGCAAAAGTAACTGTACAAAACACTACGAGGTTCAAATGCGACGGTGGTTATAAACGAATGAATACACAGACACGTGTTTTTGGTCGAGATCCAGCGTGTAACTGTCTCCTGTAGTTACTATTAGCTCGGAGTTACAATACAACGGATTGTTTATTAATTAGCGTAGTATGTAGAAATTTCTATTTCGTAATTAGTTTGGCACAAATATCCTTAAAGGTACAGTATGTTCTTGAATATATAACACATGTTTGACATACATGACTGATGTAATAACGGCTTTGCCTAAGTGTTATCAGTTATTCTGTAACATATTGTAGCGTCACATCCCTGTCATGTTGGGCAGTCTTTAAAACTGTGATTGGCGAAAAAGTCTCGACAAAAAGATGACAATGGAGAAGCTGTTAAAGCGCCCGTGGCACAGTGGTACCGTTTATTCTGACCTTTTTCATCATACAAGGTTCATAAAATGGTATTCTTACAGTGAACGGCTGTTACATTTATCCTTGCATTATACTTGCAGTACGTTACTGTTAGCGCAATTACTCAACGCGGCGTCTTAACGCAGCGTACAACACGTCGCTAAACGCAACGCGCAACGCAGCGTCCAACGCGGTACCACACGCAGCGTATAACGCAACGTACAACGTGGCGCCAACCCAGCGCAGAACGCGGCGCTAAACGCAACGCAGAACGCAAAGTCAAACGCCGCGCCAAACGTAGTGCCAACGCAGCGTCCAACGCGGCGCCATACGCAGTGTATAACACAACGTATAACGCGGCTCTTAATGCAACGCCAAACTCAGAATCCAAATATGAAATCAGATTCAAAGCAACAGAGTTAACGGTGTCTGCAATGCCGTTAACCGATAAATACACTAAGTAATAATCGATGAACTAAACGGCAGTAATGTATCTTTCTGATAGCTGACCTAAGCTAATTCACTGATGTTGCTTATTACGGACTAACTGAAATATATCCATTTACAGCAGAACAGATCTTTACTAAAGTACATATAATATGAGCAAAACCCTTCATAAACAAAGCATATGTGGCTAGACGATATCTTCAACTAATGTGTTAAATAACGTAAAAAGACATATTCCTATTAAGTTGAATCAAATGTTTCAAACGATGAGGATAGTTCAAGTTGTCTATCCTTTAAGCACTATCACACACATGTACTGTTTATGAAGGTTGAGTTATGAAGGAGTATTTCAAGTTCAATTGTCCATAACATATGAATAAGTTGCCATAAGATACTGCAGCACAGTTTACAGGTAGTTCCTTTGGTCTGTATTTCTCAATTCATGTACTTTGTAATAAATATGCTTGGAGATGAAAGTAGCTCAATAAGCTAGCACAATAATAAACTTTGAATAAGATGCTTTTTGCAAACGCCAATGTGATTGATGTTTAGGTAGGTTTTCCGTGACTTTCAGTTATGATTAATAATGTAGAAAATGTTTCTATTGACTGTACTTGTGCTCTTTGTATTTTTATTGTTCGTTTTCTCTTCATATGTTTTGACCACCATGAATATAACCTATAAGTCCTAAATCTCCGACGTTAACACTTCAACTAGTTTAGCATATACGTCACTAAATATTGCAATCCAAATGTATCTTTTATAAGGTAAGTTGGCCGATCAAGAAAAATGTCCACTGGAAAGCCAAGGGCACGAGCAAAATAATAACGTGTGATCTATAAGTAGAACTATAAACATAGTCATGAGAAACAGCTAAATCTTACTACAATCAAACCGTTCAGCTATTCTCAGAAGTTGTACAATGAAACAAAACTTAGCTTATACGTTTGTCAAAGAAAGAAAAAGAAAACTTCTTTGCTGATAGTTTCCTTACTTATCATATTTTTGAAAATGTTCTTAGTTTCTGTGCTTTACAAGGAAAAGTTGTCAAATTGTGGGGAAAATGACAAACATGTTTATGAGAATTTAAGAAGTTAATCAAGATGGTACAGCTCAATTCTCTTAAGTGCTAGAAAATACTTATTACTGTTTTGAGTGGCATACATTTCAAGTTCAGGAACAGCAAAATGTGTTGTTGCTAGGCAACGTATACAACTCACTAAGTGCTGAGGTGGGATATCGTTTCACAATAATTTGGTCGAGTTGCTGTTATTTATTCAATGTGATTGTACAATAATTACCAACATTTTTATACTACTAATATTTATACATACACATTTAGTTAGCGGATTTACTGTGTGATCGTTACTACTGTACATCAAATATGATTTATTCTTTCCATAGCAACTTTACTTAGCCGGTCAAATCGGATATGTACATTTGAGGTTCAGTTTCAGATTACTTTCATCTTAAATACACAACAAACTGAATCATGGATCGATAACTAGATTGATTAACAAGCAACTTTACGACGAAGAGGAAAACATAAAATAGAGAAAATATAATAATATAATACCATACAAAAGAAAGCATGAAATAATTGGGAAAAGGAAACTTACAGATTAACCTAGTATTTAACTTTTAAGCTTACATATAGTTGAGACACACTCAAAGTGAATTGAGCGACTGCATGCTTGAGTGCAATAAGATTACAAACAGCAGTACATTTATACGAACTGTTTCTATTTTGTAATATATAAGGCTAATCAATATGCGTATAAAATGTACTACGACACGCACACGCGCAGAAGCATTATTCCAAGGACATCTTTATAAGAACGTGTGATGATAGAGAAAAGAGCAAGCAAAGTTTGTATAGATTCCAGTAACGCCTGATATAGTCGCGATGTTCCATTCACTTACAATCAGAAGAAGTGCCTTTCCTCTCACTTCAAGCATTTGATAACCTTTCCTTCAAGTTTCATTGTGCCTCATCGATCCGTTCCTGGAAGAAAGCTGAGAGAAACCAAGTAAAATTCAGCTGCCACTAACTGACTAGAAACGTTTACCAGTTCATCCAATTAAAGATTTTGTGTCGCGCAAACCACATTGAATTTGGTTTAAGAGTTAGTGGCGGGAAATATATTCATCTTTTCTATACAGATGGAGTATAGGATCCCCATTCCGTGGCAATATATTATGCATCGTGGTTTCATTATGACCATATTATGACAATATTATGGTTCAGAAGGAATCACAGGGGTGAAATACACGGAATCAAACAACGAAATCTGAAAGCATCCAATTTTCAGTTAAATGTCACTCAAAACGTCAAAACAGTTACTCATTTGCGTAAACATTAGAGGTAGACAGTCTCTTTGAAATGGCTTGCGTACAAAATTCGTACTGCTCCTGTGTAAGAGAGAGAAAGGAATCAACATAAGATTTGTTATTTTCACAATCGTTTGTTATATTTTCATTGCCAACGTACTTCAACGCCTACGTTTAAACTACACAGCGATATTCCACATGATGTTATCACTAACAGTGACAGTGTAGGAAGTCTTAGTAACTATAGCAGGTAAACAGAAGTGTAGCGTGTGAAGAAGGAGCAAATACAGTGACAGCGACCTTATCAGAGTTAGCAACGTATTAGAAGAAGTAGTGGTGTATTAATCATAATGTTACTAATTGTAGCAATAATATTACACTAACACATCAACTTAATAACGGCTAGAGAACAATAGAAGTAACAGGTCGCATCAATAACACCCACTACAGTAGCAGTTGTTACAGCAACAGCACAATAACGACAATGGTAACAGCAACAATAGCAGTAGAAGTATTATATCGATTTATCTCTGTATCCTAAGTTAAGAACCTTACCAGTGTGCCAACCATCTCAGGTCTACGCTCTCTTAATTTTCTCACCATCGTGAAGAGGTCAATGACTTTATCTACAATAATCCCCGTGCAACAGTTATACACGGCCATAAACATTCCACACTGAGAAACGCCATCTCTGAAAATGCAAACGAAGGTAAAAGGGTTGCTTAGAAACAGGAATACATCGTAAATGCAGAAATTTCCCTCCACAAAAGGATACTAGTCTAATTCATTATAAAATCTTACATTAAAAATAGGAGTAAGATTTAAGTCAAAGGTTAATACGTTCGATATACTGTACAAATTGTCATGAGCTCTGAAGAAGAAAGGAAATATAATTTGCTGGATAACTTAAGAGAAAAATAATGAAGCATTCTAGTTGATACTTCTTAAGGAAGAGGAGAGGACGCTTACCTTTCTACTGACTTTTTGATGTATAGTGCTATGTACTATCTAGTGACACCAACCTAGATTACTTATTATCCATCATAACCCGATATATTGCCATTTCAGCTTGGCTATCTTTTTTTCATGGAGATTATGCAGAATAAGTAATTTGAGTACCCGTATTGGTAGTAGTCATGATTATGAAACTTTTGCATGTGCAGTAGGAGGAATGTATTGACATGTTGTGAGTTTAGATTGGTTAATGTATGCGTTAATTACTACATAGTCCATTACCGATAGAATAATAAAGAAGAACAATTGACTTACAAACACTGAACAACAATTCGTCTGTTTTCGTTTTGTCGTTGTACAGCTTGGGTTTTCTCAAGAAGTGAGACAAAACTGGATAAACTTGGCGAACTTAGGCTAATGTTCGTTATCCACATTCGCAGCTACAAATGAAAAACATATATTTTCAATGCAAACAGTAAATTGCAATGGAGAAGTCACATATGCAGACTAAATGTGATAAATAATGTAATGAAATTGCTGTGATTTCACTTAGAAATGTTTAGATTCCTTCCAAGTGATTTAAATAATTAATGATAGAATTAGAAAACTGGTGATTAACAAACGTTTCAACCTGAACAACAAACTATCGGTGCTATCTGGATAAGTTCTTTGCTATATACGAGGTACAATCTATGCATGTTTATAATTACCCCTTTTTTATTTTGGTATGTACTATGATCCATGGAAATACGAAGTACCCTAGTTGTTATGTCGTCTTCTTGCGTTAGTTCCATGACCCTGACGGAGAAAGGACCATACTGATACGCTCCTTCTGACGGTAGGTAATTAAGCCATGTCTAAAGCAAGAAAGGAAAACGCATTACACAATTATGATGTGCTCTTGTTTCTGTTTTGTTTTGCTTAAAGAAGAAAAAACATCACGGCGTTAGTTACTTGACGACTTTGGAATAATACGATCTAACATTTCCGCTTCGCTTAGAAAGATGGTTTATAGTACGATCATTCAATCGTATAAACAATTTCTGTTTCTCTACAATCATTGGGAATAAACTTTTATCAATGGATAATGTATGAACCAATTATGACAATTATTGACTTCACTTTTTCTTACGTACTACAGTCAACTATGGTCATGGGAAAATCAGCCATTGGATTACCTCCAATAGTCTAGAGTGCAGTGTTTAAAAATCAGTCTACTAAAAACTTTTGAATTCTTTTTTTTTTGTTTACTTTTTAATTTTTTTAACGTCTCGTTACTTGATATTTTTTGCAATATAAAGTTAAAATTAGGATTGGTCTCTAATGTTGCTTCCTTGCCTGGTCTGCTTCGAAGTTAACTATAGTTGCAACTTCGTAATCGATAACCATTCTCCAGAAATCCACAATTGTGTTAGGCAGAGGCAGTTGGGTAGAAATGAATAAATCTTTCTTCGAATAACCCTACCGAGAAAATAAAGTATTTGTGAGTTACGTTAGTATGGACATGAAATTAAATCTTAATAAGTGTGATTTAGTAACATTTTGCGGAACAAAAACTTAACGCCAATAACCTAGAAGTAGGAGAAATTGTCTAGATAACTGAATTTATTTTGAGTGGTATATGCTATAGTTTTATAGTCGACTTTGAGTGATAGGTAAGACATGAGAGACGCCGACTATGCACTCTGTGCAACCTCTGTACCTCATCATACAATACTTTACTGAGATACTACATTTTACAGAACGCCACTTTTTAAAGCTCCATGCAGTTGATTGTTTGTACCATATTTAACTACTAATTGGCACAATGGAGATAGTAGTGGAGTATCTCTCTTTGTCCTAATATTCTGAGTTTGTTTCCCTGCATATCATTAATACTAAGACTCAAAAGTGCTTTCGCGACACTCTATTTACAACCGACGGCATAATTACTCACTAACCACGTAGTTTGGATTGAATTCATTTCTTTTTGAGAAGTATATGCTGATCAGTTTATTTATCATAAACTGTATTAAAAATAAAATGATGAACGAATAAAGACGTTACGTATTATCACACTACCTTATTCAAGATAAGTTGGAACCCAATGAATAAGATATTTACCTCACTAGAGAAAATTGTGTAAACCATAAAGTATCCATTATGCAAATTATTATAGATACAGTCACAAATTATGTTTTAGTGTACTAAATAATTTCATTGCCTGGACTAAAATAAAACCAACTGATTAAAGCGAATCCAGAACAATTTGTAGCTTGAAGGTTTAGCGATTTCGTCCATTTAACCATAATTATGTTCATGATGTTCTTACGTCACAGAATGATGCATTGATATAGTCCGTGGCTGTTTTATCCTCCACGAATGTCACCAAACTTGGTCTGAACTTATTTCCTTTTTTAAGGGAAGATATAAACAAAAAGTGCAAATCATTAAAGTTATACTAATATTATCGATTTTTAATTACAAATCAATGTAAACATACTATTTGGTTGGCAGTGTTGAATAACTGAAGTTCAACCTATTCTTTATGTTTTCAGAACGACAATAAGCGGTATTTTAGGCTTGTTATCATATTGATTCACAAGTTATTGGCAAAACATTTTTTGTAGAGAACGTTTCAAACGTTAATGCTCCTACATGTCCGTGTTTGACATGAAGCTACGCACTTAAAATACTCTTTCTATAGTACAATGATTGTATTAACTGTTTAAAGGAAACTGCAATCGATCCATTATGGGCAGCTTAAAGCCATACAAAATATGCAAAAAGGAACACGATCAGATTTCTCCCTCTAAAGATACATTTTATACAATTCATCATGCATGTTGAGGTTTTGCACTTAATCTAAGTAGTGCTTGTCATAAACAGTTGTAACGTTTTAATGAACTATAAAAACTATTTAAAGTGCCTAGGAAAGAAGCATAGCGTTCCCTGTTTTCCTTC
>KN883638.1:27679-41167 GCA_000934455.1 Apostichopus parvimensis | reverse complement strand
CATTGGCCAATGGAATCTCTCTCCCATTATGACGCCATCTCAGAGTAGAAACATTTCTGTTGTATGAAACAGTCATAGTAACAGATTCACCAGTTCCTACTGACCACGTAAATCTATGAGGTTGAACAGAGTCTGCGAAAGGAAATCAAAAGTTACACTTCTGTTATGGAGTGTCAGGACGAGTCTGTATTCCATTCTGCACTTATACATTAAGTGGCAATAGGTGAAACCTGCCACGACAATCATAGGGTTTCAAAAGTACTCTTAGTTATTTCAATGCAATTCAAAATAACTTAAAGTTCTACCATTTGCTGCTTATATACCTTTGGACTTTGATAATACCATAAAACGGTAAGCTTCACTTATACCATATTTTGTATTTTGCAGAAGCTTTCACTGGACTAAATTGTACTAGTTATCTGGACGTTTTAGATCGGTTACCGGCCACTAGTTGATAAAAAACATATTTCCGGCTATCTTCGCTGAACGGTGTTTCATAACCATTTTTGTGGTCTTCAATCAAGTCCAGGAGAAATGAAAACTGTTTTATTATAGATTTTCGTGTTTCATTAGACATCATCGCTTACTAAGCCGATGTATACTTTGATTCTCATTTGTTTCTAAAACTTATTACGAAATACGGTGTAATATATCTATTATTCCTGAGAGGATTTCAAATTCCCTGAATAATTAGTTATCAGTGTCGCTGATCTAGTATGATATTCATGGAAAGAATGACAAATCGTTCAAGACAAAATTAAAATGAGATACCGTCTTTGATTGACTGTCTGAGTATTTCTATATGTTGTCTAAGGGTTTCGTCGATAAGTTCCATGTAGTACACTCCTAAATGAGAGACGTTGGATGCCGACTGATCCAGTTTTAATCTTCGGCTGCGGTCTGTGGTGATGAAAGATAATTCCCCGTGAGGCAGGCCGGAGGTAGGAGGTATGTTTGATAGTGGTGCGTCTTGAATTCTCAGTCCACTTCCAGTTTCTTCTCTACCTGTTTCAAGTTCTCGACCAATGGATATGATGGTCTCGAAAGTCGTCAATCCTTCTATGGTAAAAGTTGAACCATATTTGATGGCGGCAGGGCGGCCATATCCAATAGCGTCAAAGACCTTAGCTAAACAAACATCAAATAACATTCATTTACATCTTGCTAAATGCAAACTAGTCAAGCTTGGTCACAGTATATTGATGTTTACTTAAATAAGGCTTTTACATTTGATATAACTAATTGCCATTAATATTCCTATGATAAAATATTTACGCCGAATTTCAATGTAGACGAAACGACTAAGTCAGTGTAGATGATAATACACTAACTATAAGTTCACAATGGCTGAAACAAACCGAATGTTAAGTAAGCCGTAATCATCATTAAACAATTACAGACATTTAGCGTTTTTTAAATATAAGGTTAATTATTAAACAGATATTGAATATATGTCAGGGGAACTCTCAGGTACGGCTGTAAATATTTCTGCTTGTTATGTAAATAAGTTTTCAAACCATATCCTCTTCACTTTGTTTTACGAGGGAGCCACGTCCAGATACCTCTCGTCTGTGTTCTAAAACAGTTGTGACTAGTATTTTTCTTGTCTGCATATTCGTTCTTCTGTTCTGAGGTTTAACTCCAAGAACTTAATTCTGGGAACCTCGCTCGACCTTACATATACATTAAATTTGTTTAAAAAACGATAGCCTTCGTTAGGTCTCTTTAAAACGAATCACGGTTGAAAAATTACACTATACTCTCATGATTGAGTTTACCAATTTGATAGAGACGTAATGATAGCCAACAGAGAGCCAGGAATATTTTATTTTGCTTAATTTTTATGTTTTTCTTTTGCACGCCTAACTGGGTATTAGAATAGTTAAAAATACAACGGTTCAGAGAACCGCTAGCGCTTAAATATTTAACCTGATACTTTATTGACTATTTATGTTTGTCTTTTATATAGTAGAGATGTCATTTAAAACGTTTCTACTGAGATTACGTGGGTTCATCAGTTGACTGATTATGGCGGTAACGTTAGAGTAACGATACTACTTACTTTGCAGCGTACAAATATGGAAAGCAAATTGAAGGAAAACACGGCAGGTGTACAAATTAACAAACTAGTGACAATATGACATCACACAATGAGAATATGACATGTAATTGGTGAAAATCATGTTCACGTTTATAGCACAGTGTTAGAAACAAGTTGTATGCATATAAGTTTTTCGACCATTTCACATTTTGTAAGGGTTTCCAGCCTTATATTAGAAGATTGAGCAAATGAACCAACCATTTCCAGATGATTCCTTAAAGTTGGACACAGCAATATTTATTTTTCTGAGTTAACTATTTCCAATCCGTTTTGAGCACATTAAGGGAATAACGTTTCCTTTTTTTATATATTTTTATATTGATAAGAGTTTGGATATATTCTTTGGTAAGCTGTTATGTATTGATGCATTTATTTTTTACGCTCTAATTAAATATCAGCCAATTTGTCTCGAATAAACAAATGAAAATGTCTTATTTTATTTTAATTTGTTTTGTTTACCAATTCCTTTTCCATACCTTGACACATCGGTCCACTCCATGATGTTTTGCAGCCAGCTTCTAAACAGACCCCAGTCCTGGGGTCACATAGAGAGGTATCGCTGCAGTGACATAATGCAGTACACCCAGCACCATATGTTCCTTCAGGACATTCTGCGTAGTGAAATTTACAACAAGTATCAGCCCATTGCAATGACACACAAACAAAAATAAGTGGCTAAATCCTCAAAGATATTTGCATTATTTTCGGCAGGGAACAAAGGAGTAAAGATATTCAGGATATAAGTAAGATTAACAAAAGCAACGTTTTTGTCGGAAAAACAAAATAACTAGGATGCAAAATTTTAGGTCAAAGGGTGCAAATCATTAGGGCCCCAGTGCACCAGAGCATAACGAAACATACATATAGGATGTTCATACTTATAAAAGATAAAAAACACTTGATTACTTGTTTGACAATCAAGACCGGTGAAGCCCGGGGCACACGAGCACCCAAACGGATGAGGGAGACATATTTCCACACCTCGACAATCAGCAACACCAATAACAGTCGCACAACTTATTCCACACCGTCGACCGATGTACCCAGACGGACAGGCTGCCATGGTACGTAAGTAATATTATCATTAATGCATTGCAAAATAATGTTTTAAGATGTGCATCACATTATAATTACTTATCTCAATTACATATGTCAAATATATGTATTAAAGAATTAATTACTTTCGTATTAGTATCGATCCCAGTCAATTAGGTCTGTCATACAACCCCCACCCCCCACTCCCCAACGTTCCTATTGATACGTCTTTTAGGAACATTTGAAAATTTCCAGTGCGGCCTTGAAGGATAAATTTGCATATTGTACATCTTATGGGGGGGGGGGGGGGGGGGGGGGTGGGGGGGGGGGGGCGGAAGGGTATGGTTACATTGAAACTTAATGAGGTATTTTTACTTCCAAACAAAATTCAAGTTTTATTTCAAAAGCATATGTAGCAATCCAAACATTAAAAAATTTAAATTGTGTTTGTTTATAACAATATATACAAAAATGCATCAATACCTTGCTCGCATTGTCCTCCTGTGAATCCTGGAGGACAAACACATCTTCCGGAGACATCGTCACAGATGCCACCATTGTAGCACACCGGACAAGTCCATTGACAGAAGGGGAAACCCCATAAATTGTACCTGCAACCTGTGAACGTAAAAAATCGGTGTATTGGTATTAAAAGATGCGTCTAAAGCAGAATTTGCTCCAATCAGGTGGTATGATGCACAACCGAAGATGTAGTAAGTTTCTGAGAAAACATTCCATAATGTCTTAGTTTATTCCGTCTTAATGACACGATGCACGAGCTACGAAGTGTTGCATAACATTTAACGATTTGTAAGTGAAGCAATACACATGACATTGGGGACATCAACGTTTTTATGCTGTAGTCAACCGTGTAATCCTAATCGTAGTGAAAATGTTCTTAACTGAGGCTGATCCAATTATTTGTGAATAAGTTAATCCTATAACTAACATAACTTCGATAGTAACGCATTTAATGTATGTATACCAGGTCACACAAGGTATGTATAAACCAAGAACATATTCACATAACAACTTTATTTATTTATTTCTATCGAATGTGATGAATAGCAGACTTTCTTAAAGTTATTCAATCCGTTTTGATATTTTTACAACAATCTAACAAGTTAGATTATGTTGAACAACTTGATTGTTAATTAAAGAATTTCAAGCTACAAAGAAGGATGATGACCTAGCTTACATATAACCTTTCAATCATTATACTATGTTAACGTTACGTCAGCTGATTTGCATGAAACGATTTAAAGTTACCTCTAACGATAAGCCTGACGTATCCACTGGTATTTGACGAGTTTGAATATGCCTCGTATACTCCAGCATCACTGGTGTTAACCTTCTCAATGACTGGTGTAGTATTTCCATCCCATTCAGATAACTCCCTTGTGAACGAACCCCACGAATACCGCCAACGTAATTGTTCTGTCGGTGTACTACTGTCCGATGTCAACATTTCTAACGTCACTCTTTCGTCAAGATTTGCAGTGATGGTAAAAGCAGGTGGCTTAAACTCAGCTGAATGCATAAACAATCAAACCAAATATGTCATCTCTAATTTTTTATGAAGACGACAGAAAGTACGATATAGAAATACAAGGAATGCAAAAGCATCCATCGGCTGCATTAACTAGATATTTTTCCTTTAAGATATCATGAACAGCAATATTTTTATAGTGCCGAAAATATCGTACCACCGTTTTAACTGCATATTTTAATGGGTGAACTTCACAAGTAGCCAATGATGTCATGAAAGAAAAATATCTGGCATAAGTATACCATAGTAAGTTAGTAAGTCAAGACATTTTTGTATAACTGCGGTAAGCTATTACAGCTATAAACCCCTTGGCTACTTATTGCAAAGAGAGTGCCTTCCTTTTGCTTAAATTTTGTTCATATTAAATGACTTAAATTTTCCTTCAGTATTTTGCATCTACTGGTGAAATTCTGTTACGCATGGTCTTTTTAAAAAAAAGAAGGAGATTATTCTAATATACTCCAAACATTAGAAACATAAAGCTGCCTCTGCCTGATACAAACTCGGAAAATTTAATAGGGTTAATCGTGTTTATCGATATGTATATTTTTTTCGCTTTTGGCTAAAATATTGGTGAAAATATTAATGTAACGTTTACTAATTAATTGTGTTATCCACCCGCCAATTTTTATAGCTGTGAATGCGTGGTTCGACGTAGGCTAGAATTATAATTTCATAGCACAATAATGTACTACTAAGCATATGCAAAATCTCTCCAATACCATCTGCCGAAAGTATATTTGAAGCTATTTAATTTCCACACCGTAGTTGATCAGTATGAATTAGCCTGCTTTTGCTAAATAATATTGCTTAGTTCGTGAAACAGCCACGTGTGTGACTTACAACGCATTTGTTATTCAAATGATAGCAACTGCTTCCGATAGAATTAAACATTGCTCGAGGAATGATATTTGTGAGCTTGAAAACCTTAGAAACTGTTCCTTATGACGTTATTAAACAGTGTTCTGAAAGGAAAATGGAAGTCTTGAAATCTTATTCTCAGAACAACTGGCCACAAACGTATCAGTTAAGTGATAAGAAATACAGAAGCGACGGCCAACAAATGGTAAAAAGGGTTGGCTCAAGCATCGGTCGCTTAACGTATACAGTCATGAAGATCTCACACGGATAACTTTAATATGATTTCCGAACACAAAGTAACACTTTGCACTTCACCTATAGCTAAAATGCTTACCTTCGTCTGGTATTATTGACACGGTTGAGATGTAGTTGTAGTTTTGTGTCGATGCACTGCATTGAAACACACCAAAGCGAAGGTTCTTTCTTTCTTGTACATTACCAACACTGTTTGTTAATATCACCTTATCAGCATTGATGAATGACTGCCCGATATTACGTTGTACTATATTGGTATTATTAAAAAACCCACAACGTTTTAACTCATCCGTTGGCTTGGTGATGGCACTGGAGAGATCACATGATGTATTTCCATATGTCGGATATATCCTGTTAGTTTGTTTATTGGTCCATGCGGCTCTGCGATACGATCTGGTGGTATGAATGCCATTATTTACGACCACGCCCATAAACGTAGTATTTCCTTCAGGATCACCCTTTGGATTAACTGTGATGCATAAGGAATCTAAGTAGAAACCTGTATAGAAGAGTAACTTTTGTAACAGGAAGAACTGAAGAAATATGATAACCTTGCAAAAATGCATCATTGGCTCAAATACGCCATGCATAAGTAAATCAAATAAATTATATATAAATATAAGAACACTGCCCAAGTCAAGCATATGTTTACTACTGTTTTGCATTTGATCATATTAATTCATATTAATAACAGTACTTATTTTGGAAATTGTGTGAACGAAGTTGCATCCATAACACTCAGTATGGTATATACTGTACCAAATACAGGCTTGTTTGTATTGTAATTGGTTTAGAATACCAACCTGATTCGTATTCCGTGCAATTAACTTAGTCTACCGACGTTATCTGTTGGTGCCAGTACTTACCGAAATTGAACGCAGGTAAGCTTAGAAACAGCAAAACAGCGATCCATTCTTCCATTTTCTCAAGATTTCCAATCTAAACGTCGGGACGTGTTTGTACTTCTTTTACATTCATTCCAACACATGAAACTCCAATAGCACTGACAGGGTGATAGTTTAATGCTCTGACCAACCTTGTCAGTGAAATACAAATGAGGAAGTTTCTGGTTTAGCTCTCCATTTCATTTCCATGAGTCACATAAACACACGTTAGAATAACAAGCATAGCACGTTACCTTATGAATAGACATATTCTCAGCAACTACAGGATAACGTGATATGACAGTTACATAGAAAACAGTAAATTACATGAGTAAAAGATGCTGAATATTCATGTATATCTTCTGACAGGTGACAGGCTTACAGTCCTAAGTAGGTCAGATATTTGAAATCTTATCTTTACGATTTTACATGATTACCAATTGCCAAGTTGTTTACTTCTATGATTGTTAGACTCTTTCTGATTGTTCAAATGACAAGTCGTCATTGAAAGAAACAGCGAATTGAGCTAAAAGTTTAATGCTATGAGTCTAGCTTATGGTCTAGCCATTTGCAGTCAATTCAAGAAGCGATTTTTACTATTCACTCTACTTGTTTCGTTATTTAGTAGTGATGAAATATTGTAACCAGCTAATTCAGCATAAAATATGTAAGCAAGTGACGTATTCTTTGTTAAAGAGCTGCATTGTTATAGGATTAAAGGACATGCAAACCCAACTATAATTATTGATCTTTATATGTGATGCAGATAACAGTGATTAAAAAATAATGTTTTACATGGTTATATATGTATGTACATTAGATCCTCCTGCAAGCAGGAACTCCGAAGAAGCCTCATTGGCTTATCAAAGCCGTAAGCTGACCGAAGACAGTCTATTAGATCTTTTAGGATATATATCTTCTAGATACACCTTCAGCCAATTTCCCAGTGACCTATTTCAAAGGATCCTTGGGAAAATAAACATTGAAAGTGAAACGAAAACACCTCCAATGTGGAAACTAACACGTCTTATTTTTAATAATAATATATCAAATGTCTCATATTGGTTTAGGAACTGGAAAGTAAGTATACCATCATTTGTTTCTCTTTTAATCAAAACCTTCATCCCATTCCCACACAGGAAGGCTGTATTTCTTAGCACATCTTTACATCTATTCCTGCTATTCAACAGTAACTCATCGGGGAATTATACGATGGAAAATATAGATTCAGAAAGAAGATGCAGAGCCTTAACTTAAACTTATTAAAACGAAAGAGTTTATTCAACTACTTTCTGGTATGATGATATAGCTACAGAGTCAGAAACCCATTTCCAATGTGCCTAGCTTTCCAAAGACCAGAAAAAAGTACCTTGCTGATTTTTCAGATCAAGACCTTCGTATTCTTTACACAAACATGTTGAAAGTAAGCATCGCCACTCTCGTGATCTCGGATTAGTAATCGGTAACGTATAAACAAGAGTGTTAAACAATTGCCGCTATGTGGTATCATGATTCATGATATTAAGACTTCATGATAGAGGGAAAACCCCTCAACAAAACTTATTGTGTCATGGTTTCGCAGTACTTCCTTATATTCAATGGTATATTTAATCGTGACTAATCACCATCTAATTACTCATCGTTTGGTCTATGTAAACATTTGAGAATATTTGTGTTGTCCTGCTCTCATACTGCGATAGGGAATTCAACGAAGTATGACTCAATTAAGAGGGTCTTGCATTCCCTTCATCGTTAAGGTGTATAGTAAACAATCACATTTCGCAATCGTCGTTTAATATAAGTTACCGTAGACCTATATATATTTTGAAAGGCAGTATGCCATCTCATCACCTTTCAAGATTCGTTCTCTATCGTTCGTTCTCTAAGTTTACTTAAAATTTCCCCAAAGGGTCTACTATCTTCAAGGATCTGTTTTTGTTTGTTGTTGATAGGTTTGTTCTTAACAAACGATGGTATAGAAAAACATATTTCTGAATTAAGGTCTAAGGCATAACTGATTCTATACAAATAGCGTTAATCTGTCTTGAGTTGGACTGTAATTTTGCATTATTCTGACTCCACCAAATTAATATTCACACAAAGTGAATACCCGTTAATTAAGAGTCATTAGTTATAAGTACTTATAAATTAATTATAGTACTCATAAATCGAATATTTTTGATAATGAGTTGCACGAAATTATATTTAATACTAAGGTTGGGATCAGATTTTTTCAATCTTTTGGCTAATTAAAAACAGTTTGTTTCCAGACGCCTTAACTCTACATTATAGTTGAATTGTGGTTTTGTCTAAATTGTCATTGTAAATACAACGCGATGAACAGCTTTTTTATTAAGCAAATGCAAAGAAATTTAATATCATACAGTTTGTAAATATAGAGTTAAACATTCGCGTAAATATTATATGTTATCAGTTTCTATGAGAGCACTTCCGCGTACTGATCCTGTGTAAGAAAGAGAAAGTAAGGAGCAAACGTTAAAAAAGTAAATAATATAGGCAGGAAAAATAACGTTTATACAGAGGTTAGAATATGCTAACATGAGAAATGTAAATGAAATGGAACAGGTAAGTACTCGCTGTAGTGTCTAAATGAGTTTGATTTAAGTGCCATCTTATTTTGAATTAAAGTAGATAAGTCATTCGTAGATGTCACTGTGTCTAGGTGTCGCAACAAGTCATTCCGCAGCGTTGATCAATGTACTCAGACGCGGACAAGCTACCAGGAATTAATTCATGTCGATTCTTCATTATCTTCATCGAAAATTCGATTGAGCTAATATATTTGCAACTAATTAGACAACATGGTTTACAGTAAAAACTCATAAATACGATTTAAATACAGTAAATTGTGTATGATGAAGGCAATGGAACAGTAGTTAAGGGGTTGGGAGGGGGGGGGGGGGGGGGGGGTGCTTTAAAAATACCCTGGCGCAGATTTAGGCAGTGAACTGAACATTTATGGAAGGGCTCGAGGCGAGTCAGGGAGTTTTATAAAGGAGTGTGTTCTGTTATTTTCTTTACAATAATGGTTATTGATATTTTTTACATATTGTTAAAAAAACGGTATTCTTGTTAATGCTAATGGGTAATATGATTTGGCTTTTACTTTGCAGTTATTGGATATTTTGATTTGAGGGGGGAGGTAGGAGGGGGAAGTTTCAACTAAACTTATATTGAAATTTTTCTTTTGAGGTGTGTACCTATCTACTGCCACTAGAAAAAAATGGGCTGCGAGTTGGATTTTCCATATAAAACATGGGTATGATGCAATTGTTTGATTTTCAAGCACATTTAATCTTAAAGTACTTTGTTTTCTGGTTTAAATGAGTATGCATACATATATAGATTACTGATTTTCTTAAAGTTTGTGTATATTGTTGATTAATACCTAGTGAGTGCGGTTTATGATACTACTCGTAGTTCCCTCATGAAATACGTTACATTGCTTCAATATACATACATTAATCGTAATAGAAACAGGTAATAAAAATGTTATTGAAAATTATTTGTGATAACGAATAGTTCCCATCAAATAAGGTAAATACTACTTGAACTATGTATACAGCTCATATTTGCGACATGGATATCAACAGGCTTTCAATCGGAAGGATGCTCGATATGATGACTAGTTTACATATAGCAATCAGGTGTATATGCAGATGCAGCACTTAGAGAAGGGAAAGTGAAGAAGGTGCAAGCAAACAGTTTTGAAGTACAAAGCTGCACCGGTATATAGTGCAAATCATGGGAAAAGTTAGGGGGGGGGGGCAGGCAAGGCCTACAACTCCTGCTTTCTTCTGCACTTTATGATACAAACAGCAACCAACTCAAAACAAGGATGAATAACCATTGCCTTAGTATGGCGGATGCTGATGTAACTCCGCTTAAATGTTCGACAGCAGAACCGGTCTAGCTTAGTCAAAGAACCAAACAAGAACTCACACTCCGAGGCTTGTTCTAAGCTTATACTTAATGTTTGTGCAACGAGTAACAAAGCCAGCGGTTAGAACTGGCGAACTAAAAAAAAAGCTTTATTCATTTCGTAAAATCACACGAGATGACTTCTGCCATTTGCTAAAAAGAGTGAGTTCAAATTTCACCCACATAAAGTACCGCCAGGTAGTGGGAACACTTAATTTCAACTAGCTGAACAACGTTTTGAAAAATAAACCAAACACGTTTGCAACTTGCATTGATAATTAAACTGAACAATGTTTTGTGGCCCAAAAATACTTGTCACATAGAGGAATTAAAATTAAATTTCTATGGAATGCACCTCAGGGATCTTGTGGGAGTCCAGAGGGCTAAGCCCCAGAAGCTCAAGCGTTCACAGGTATTACTTGTTCTCTTGTAGCGATTTTAAATCACACCTAACACGTGAGAGGGAGAATTTAATTTCTATTATTCCTCCATAGTTCTGTATGGGATTCCAGAGGGTGATAGCCCCAACACATATTTCTTAGTAGACTCGTAGTGACTTTAAAACCACAAACACATGTAAGAAAGTAATATGACTTTTGTGAAAGGTATTTCAAGCCCAAAATCTGCCCTGCTTTCACATATTGAAGCTATTTAATCTTAAGCGCAGGAATACATTCCAAAAGACGACAATTTAATTTGAATGTATTTCCAAAATGTTGTTGAAGATAATTTAACAAAATGAAAATTGTTTAAAAGTTGTAAATGCAACTCGACGCTCACCTAAGATTCAACCAAACAAAGCTAATTCTATATTGTCCAATGAACCAAATATATTTCTCCTACAAATGAATAAAGAAACATCTAAACGTTTATACTACATTGGATCATTTAACTACAAGCGGAACCTTATTAGGACAATTTCATTTTTTGGCAACCAAGTAAAGTTTGATCAACTACTTTTAGTACGTACTTGATAGCACTATGAGTAGGGCCCTTACCTTCTTGGTGTGGAAGCTATAAGAACCTTCTCATACTTGTATATTCCATGCCACACATATGAAGTATAACCACAGTACTGTTTCATTTGTACGACTGATAGCTACGTCAGTCAGAAATGATTTTAACCAACGTTTACATGTGTTATTGAAAACAACTTTGAAATTTATTTTAATAAAGTTGACTAAAGATGTAAAAATCGATTGTAGAGGTAGTTTTAATAGCTGGCTAGGCTAGCCAACGAACATGGAAGTAAATCATTTTGACAAAAGTATAATATTTATGAAAAACATTGCTTCGTTGACGAAATGAACAAAATCAATTCTCGATTATTTTGTAATGATGATGAACAAAAATAATGAGGTGCTTTAATCCCAGTAATTTCAGTAAAATATATAGATGAACTTCTTATCTTTATTGTATTTCATGTACACTGTCTCGATTGCACAACTTTCGTACTGTTCCAACAGTGTATATCAAAGTATTTGTAAGAACTTACCTGAGCTGAAGAAAGCAATACTTAGCAACAGCAAAACTGCGATTCATACTTCCATTTTGCAATGCAAAATGGCTACGTGAGGTCTTATAATAAATTCGTAAACGTGAACGTGAAGTCAACGTGAACTTAAATAGGCACTTGTGGGGATGATAACTTTCGTCGGTGACATCTTCCGGATATTGTTATAAACAAACTCTTGTCAGTAGATGACAACCAAGGAAGTTCCTGACTTAGATCATCCATGACAAATTGGCATTCATTAATATTAGCGGTCGTTTAACTATCAGATAATGTATTAACTTGTGTTATGAATATACTACATGCAGAATCATGCCAATGAAAAATGATTTACAAAACATTCGAACATCTTTGCTATGGCATGAAAAGATTAAATTTTATCACTTGGTTGACTATATAGTTAGTTTATGGACTGGTGTTGTGTTGTAGTGTGACGTTTGTTGCAATATGTTGCACTTAGAAGTTCATCATTCTTTGGATATTCCCCTCAGATTTTCATAATTCTGGAAAGTGAAAACTAATTTTCTCACGCTCCACAATAGTCTACTAATTAAATGCATTGCTTTCAATGTGACTTTAACTTTAAACCTAGCAGTACTGTCGGATTTTAAAAGTCATTTGTTCTCTTCATGATAGCAAGCATTTGAGAGGAGCTTGCCTTTACTGTGATCAGGGGCGTCGTGCGAAATTAAATTTTGAGGGGGCCCGTGAGCAGGTAATGACTATCTAAGCGGAGCGCCACCACAGGTTGGCGCGCAGCGTACAAGAAAATTTTTCGTCTGGCAGACCCCTCAGATTGCAGGAAACGGCACTTCCCGTGCCTTATGGCAGTAAGCAACACCCCTAGAATTGATAAAAATTTCCGGCAATTTTTTATTTTGGGAAATATTCTTGAAGGAAATGATCGCCATTTATTCCTCAGTTCACCAATTCCTCATCTCCCAGAAGCGCCCAAAATTTAAGAAATCGAAACATTTTTGTGTTGGCTGATCCATGATCGCCACCCATGCCCGTGAGAAGTGGTGACTGGGTGAAGAAAAAGCTATGCCGTTTGAAAACATGGGCAGAAAAAGCGAAAGTAGCGAAACCTAAGGTAAAACGTGCGATAACGAAGTGAATATTTTCCAGGTTAATTGTGACTGTATTTGAAATTATTATTATTATTCATTTTTTTCGAAACTACCTATATCCCGAATGGCATTACTAATCCCGATATGTCGTCTTTGAGGTGTGTGGAAAATCCGCAACGACCATCAAAGAGCAATTGACTATTTAGTCTACTTTTCGATTTCGAAAACACTTTTTTTTTAAATTATGACAAAATTTTATGACACCTTTGACAAAATTT
>KN883635.1:66485-77217 GCA_000934455.1 Apostichopus parvimensis | reverse complement strand
ATATCATTTGATGTTGCGCAAGTAAGCATCACGTTTTTCGTCTATATTCCGCCTAATTTGTTGGGATGAAACTATTTTGAACAGTGTAGTTTCCTATTATTAAACTGTCATTTCCCCTATAGGTTCGGCAATTTCCTCAAAACATTTATTGCTCAAAGTTTGTCAGATGAACTGATGATGAGTCAAGCCACGCTTAGGGTAAAAATGATGACTTGCTTATTTTTCATTTTATTGATTGTTTTTTATTAGGTAGTATACTAGAGCAAGAATGATTCATTTTCACTCTATCTATTTGTAATGATATATTTTCATATACGGTCTATCTATATATCACCATAAAAACCCGATCTTGATTACTTCATTCGTTGTGAAATTAATTTTTTTTTCAATTTCTTGTATTTAATGATTTTTGCATCTTGCAACAACACTGAATTCACCTGGGGATATAGTCTTTGGTTCTAGTTCGTTTCATCGTGTGTTTATTGAATCCCTTAGGTTAACGAGAATTATAATAAACAAAAACAAAATGTTGTAAAAATCGGGGAATTTGAAGACATGTGTCATTTTAATCAATAAGCCAAAACACCTATACTTGAGCTCTAGACTTGAGTCGTGGAATAAGCCTTTGTCCAGTGGCTTACTATTATTATTGTTGAGCATTAATGAAAGAACACATTAATTAATTATTAGAATAACATGTTAACATATTAAAATTACATTCTTTTTTTTTAAATATGGTTGAAAACAAGTTATTGGAAGTGTAAAATATCGGAATTTGCTGATTTTTCTATACTATATATGAGGTTTGAAAATGGTAATATGCAAGGCGGCGAAGCCAATGAGGGGAGCGGGAAAGGGCAAGAGCAAGTGTCAATAGAAAATGTAACCTGTCCAGTTCAGTAACAATATCAACACCGGTACAATTGCTAGAAATGTCTGTTATGAGCTTTACAAACAATTATGTACTTTAAGGTACAGTAAGGTAACTGAAGGTAACGTAAGGTAACTTAAGGTAAGGTATAAAAGTTTAACATATATGGGGGTGGTAACGTTAAATTGCAGTATATACATGTGAGGTTATAGTGACAATAGAAAATGTAACTTGTCCAGTTCAGTAACAATATCAACACCTGTGCAATTGCTAGAAATGTCTGTTATGAGCTTTACATACAATTATGTACTTTAAGGTACAGTAAGGTAACTGAAGGTAACGTAAGGTAACTTAAGGTAAGGTATACAAGTTTTACATATATGGGTTGGTACTGTTAAATTGCAGTATATATACATGTGAGGTTATAGTGACAATAGAAAATGTAACTTGTCTAGATCAGTAACAATATCAACACCGTTGCTAGCAATGTCTGTAATGAGCTTTACAGACAATTATGTACTTTAAGGTATAGGTAAGGTAACTGAAGGTAACGTAAGGTAACTTAAGGTAAGGTAAGGTATAGAAGTTCAATGGGGTTGGTAACGTATAACTGCAGTATATGCTTGTGAGTTTAAAAGTGACAATGGAGAATGGAATCTGTCTAATACGCACAGAATAAATTATGAGGAACATTTTGGAAGATAACATGTTTTAAATAAAAACAATGAAATTGTTAGCAGTGTCTTTACGTTTTATTTGTAGCGGATTTGTAACGTTTCACGGTTGTTAACAGTGACTTTATACAACACAATCTATAGCGTAAAGTACATGTTTTGTTGTTGTGGACATCACCAAAAAGGTTGTTCAACCGTAAACTTGTTTACCGGGAGTCACGTCCAACCCGAAACGAATAAACAGACGAAGAACATCATATAATGCGCAAATAATCCAAGATATTTCCTTTGTACTTTAAATCCAATAACATCCGATGGATCCTTGCGTTATTGAGTTAAAAGCTGTGAAATAACCCCCAAAACAGGCTTTTCTGCTCAAAAAAATACACGAAAAATCGAGGAAAATATATATACATTGGTAGTATACCACTGACGTCATACGTTCATTGCTATGGCAACCATTTATACATTTCATTCATTTCTAATTACTTGCCGCCGATGTGACTTCCTGGTTAGCGGTTTTCAATTCGTCTGTTTTACATGACCTTCATAACCAAGCATTAGATTGAAATATGGATGGAATTGATAAGGAACGTTTAAGTCAAGGCCATACCGGCGACAATGCATTTGTAAGTAAAAACCAGTCGTAATATTAATTCACCCTTTTTCAAAGCATACATTATTTATCGTCTATTCTCTTTAGTTTCAACATTTGTCTCGTTTTTTGTTGTTGTCAATGGCAGGTAAACAACTCTTCTCTCAGGCTACTATAGAATAATATAAACGTTTCTTTGCACTTTCCATTTTCCATTTTACTTTTTTATTTTAACAGTTTCAATCTCTAACTTATAGTCAGATACTATATACAACACCCCTTACAGAATTTGGAGAGCATAAATTTAAATTAATAAATACATTTTCTGCGTAACGGTATAGTTAAGGATGAGGTATAAACGTTTGCCCGAAAGGGCAAGTATCTGAAGTGTCAGTTTTATGTTGGCCTATGCATAAAAACGATAACAGCTGGAAACTTTCACTCCAAGCTACTCGATACTGCTTGATGTTCTAACTTTTTTATCTTTGTCGCTTGATCGCAATCGGCGGAAAGCTGCATCTTTTAAATACTATATCGAAATGAATCTATCAGAAACTTGGGAAGACTAGAACCGTTCAGGCTGATTTTGTTTTAATTTGTCGCTAGGATACTAGGAGTGTGACGTCACGGGGAAAACAACAAACAAACAAACAGCTAATCATAAAACAATGCAATCAGTTTCTCTCTATAATTATGGACTTTTACTGCTTATTTCAACCAATTTAAATTCATACAGAATTTTACTCTCTTTTTGTTTAAGTTGACAGGCGTATCACGTTTTGCTAGTGTTAGTTTTGTTAGTATATATATAACAAGAATGATATGTTTAACGTACATAATACATCACAATAAAGTCATGCTTCAATAAGGAACATTTAATTTTGAATGAGTCTATAATAATCAATTTCATCAAACTTTTCATCAATAGTTTCATCAAACTTTTCATCAATAGTTTCACTTTCATTGTTATTTTTATTGTTGTATATAAAAAAAAACTAAACCACAAAGGATCGTCCTTTTCTTTTGTTCTTTAATGTCATTTCACTGTTTTAACATTCAAAGTGTAATGTTCCTTGACATTTCACTTACCATTTCTATCACGTACCAAAAAACAATAGTACTGCGATGGTATGAGTTAGGTGATAGTGCTTGTGTTATCGGTGTTACCGCGAAAAGTAGTCTGTCAAGTTAGCCGTGTGTATTGACGAACTACCAAGAAAAAGAAAAGAAAAAAAAAAACGATACGTGCAGTTTTGGCAAACTGGCACTGTATGCTATTTTCATTGTAATTAGGGTTGTACATATCTCAATTTATTCTAGCATTTGTAGGTCATTATACACTTCGAAATGAATAATAGCGACAGCTGTTTGACACATGCGTGCACATAGTCCGTTCTATTCGCCTCCGTCGTACCCCGATTTAACCGGCATGCATTGTTGATATATCGAAATCATTTCTAAATGTTATTACGAACATGATATAAATAAATCGCAGATGCTACTGACAACACAACATAAAGAAATTGGCAGCTACGACAGGTGATATCATCACCACATATAATCAATGTAACCTTTAATCAACAAATAGATGGTTTTGACATTAAAAATTAGTATTTATAGCCGACAAGAAAATGAGGATTGGTCCCCTTCAACGTCAAGAGACAGATGGCAAAAGTTTCATTTGTCTTTACATCGGGCATGCGTATATCTAGTGATACTTATACCTATCGAGTAACCTACCGCCATGGCAGTAGGGCGTCGACAACGGACTGACCGTTCTTTAGTAACTATTTCCTACTCAAGAATAGTATCGTGATTGGCTCATAATGACATCATCATGAATTATCGAGATATTCACGTCCTTACCAGCCTCGACTTTTGCATGATTGCTTTATGCAAGAAACGTAGTGTTTTAATGGCAATTTCCTCCTAACAAATTTGGATCACGATCAACCGCAATACAGTTCTTTGAGTAATTGGGAGGGGGGGGGGTGGGGGCAAGCAAACGACCACACATACTTAACCGTTCCTTGGGGGGGGGGGCAAGCAAACGACTACACATACTATACCATTCGTTGTTACTGTGCAGCAGCATCCGCCGATGATGGGCAACTGCTTACATGAATGTGATCATACAATGAACCTCTTGATGTAACCGGCGTATGAATAATAAATACTGGTTCTTTGACGGTGATTCATTGACGCATACATTTGGCGAATTGTATATTGTAATGGTTAAATACACTGTACAACCAGCATATTTAGTGCTACAGCAATGTAAATGAAGATCCCACATAATGCGGCAACGATCTTCGCAATCACATTGCTAAGTCTCAGCTGTTACTGTGGAAGCGCGGAGATCCCATCCATATACTTCCAAGTTAAATGTGAACACAAAAGGTACCGGTATTGCTTGCTATCCCAAATCTGCTTACAACTCCTATATCTATTCCCAGAATATATCTGTTTGTAGACTGCACGTAATCAGTAATGCCAACGATTTAGATATGGAATTAGGTCACAGTTAGGTTACTGACTAAATACGGAACTAGCAAACTATCAAATATTTTCAACCTTTTACCAGTTTTGCCGAAGGACTTCTTTTCCTCCTTTGTAATTGATGTACCGACAAAACTAATATTTTCGTCTGTTTATTGTACTTTGTGCATGTAAAAGATGTCTCATACCTCCAGACAGCTCGTTAGCCTACCGTGTAAAACAAAGATTAAAAACCAACCTAGGCCAAGAACAGTTATATTTGTCTGATGAACATTCGATAGACTAACGTATACCTATCTATTGTGGAATTTCGTTGTAACAACAGGTTTATAGTCTTTGAATGAACAAGGCTCTTCACAACCGTATTACATTCTTCTTTCCGGCGAGAAGTATTACTTTACATAGTTACAACGAAGCATAGCATTTGATCTGCTATCTTGGCAATGGGAATATGGTTAGCTAATATATTCCTACTGAAACGCAACACTGCTTAATTTGATGGAATGCTTTATGTTTTTATCTTGTGGTGATATATCATAGATCAGAAGAAAAAAAAATGAAAAAATAAGGATGGGTAGTATTGTCCCTGTTAGAAGGTTTCGTATTTCGGTGTCGAGATACTAACCTACATAATACCTTCATTTGTCTGAAGTGCTACATTAAGGCTAAATCAACGATGAAATCCACAGCCCAAAGGCCTCTCCTTGACGTTACTGCAAAATCCCCTGCTTTTTAATTTATATTAACTTGACCCCCCTCCCCCCCCCTTCAACAAAAAAGTTCCTTAAAGGAACTTTTTTACTTCATGCAAACAATATGACATCCGTTGATGCCATCCAACAATATTTGTACTTCAACAATCAATAGTGCATTGTATAAATATGAAACTTGAGAATATATACAAATCTTATATGTTTGTCTTGGAAAAATAAAAGTAGTTTATCAATGTCTGCCAATGTCTGCCACTTACTCCACCAGATCCTCCCCTCCCCTCGTTTCCCCTCCCCCACCTCCCCTTCTGTCAAATGATAAAATCAAATGCCGGATGTAAAATCGATCGTAACCATCCTTTTGTACAGAAAAGAAATCATAGTCTATATATAAACGTTCGTCATGTAAGAAAGAATTTAGATCACAACTTGTATTTACCTGTTTCCCCCTAATAAGCAATTCATCAGCACTTCAAACGTTAATTTCAGGGATACTTTCCCCTATGTAAAAAATGACATAACTGCTATCTCAGTGACTATGTTGTAGAAAATACATTCCTTGCAAACTTTGGTAAAAAAAACTAAAACAAAACTGTGAAGATTATGACTATCGAAATATTCAAATAATTTATCAGCAAACATGTATATACTGTTGACGTTAAAGGACGTCCAAGACTTGAATATTTTGTTGAATTTGTATGAATGTTGTAACGGCGGAATGTTGTTCGCCTCGTGCAATCGCTCTTCTGCTGTCTAAAGGTTGGTATCAAATGATGATGAATATATTCCAACACGTTTGTACATCTTCTTGAACAGAAATACCTTTAGCCAAAAAAACTTCAATGTCTTTACTTTACTTTCGCGTAATATGACCTGATTCGTGAAGAGTACTCAATGAAATATGATCCTCCACCGAATGAAGACGAAGGTTTGTGGATTCTAATTCCGGAATGAATATATTTCCATCTGATCAGAAATGAGGACTGTCCACTTGAGTTTTTAGTTTCTGTGGGAGAGCGAGATGGTATATAGTACAACACAGCAGACGCGTGTATTTTGGTGCCTCACGAACTTAAAACAAATCAATTTAAATCAATGTTGCGATGAATTAACACACAGAAAGACCTTTAGCCCTCAAAATGGGTATACCTAGGGAGAGAAAAGTTACCGCATCGTACTTTATAGTTGTATATATAAGCGACAGAAAACACAATTTGGCTGGCTGAGCATGACCTCATTCTAATCTAGGTATAGGAGTAGGGGGAATGCTTCGTTAAGTGAGGTTTGCATTAACTCAAGGTATAACTTATATATCATAGGTCATGTTAGTTTTCTACTTACGGATGTTCCGTGAGGGGGAGAGAAAGGGTCATTTTGTCGCGCGATGCATTTCAGGTTACGTGTACTTTTCAACTATAAAAATTCAAAATCTAAAATCTAATTATAAACGTAGCCCGTTTCTTATAGCCAGCCTATTAACCCCCAAAAATCGATTGACCAATCACAATTCTGAATAGAAAAGACGCTCTAGGCAAAATTCTTACCATGCAGCAGTGACCACATGTGTCCAGCTGTAGGATATCTAACGTTGATCATAATGAACAACGCTGGGCAGTTACATCAGGAACCTTCAACAATAACTCCTTCTCAAACCTCATTCGGCAAATGAAATCGAAAGGAAACCACCTCTGGTTATCTAAATTTTATTTCAAGAAAGAGGATGAAATGAGGTATTTCACGGAGCAAAGGAGCATTTAGAGATTTCTTTTCAGTTATCGATGCGAGTTTCATGTAACGCCAATACAGAGGAAGAGATGCCCCGAGGGCAGAAAATGAGGATGTTACCCTATTACAACTAACTGGATGTCTTTCTTTAAAGTTAGTTATACAACGTCACGTAAGATCTGAAGTCATTCACATTGTCATTGTCCACAGACTGTACTTCGATTATGTCCCCCAAGGTTGCACTCGCCACGAATTGGTCTCTATATTTCAACCTGTCAGCGAGCAGAAAGCCAGAAAGCAGCTATGTTTGTATGTACAGCTATGGATCCAAATGTCAGCTATAACTGTCTTTGTTTCAAAATATTTTCTATTTTCTATTCTTCGGAAACTAAAATTAATCTTGTAGAGATACTATCAAAATGTATCTCGTTTCTCTGTTTTGCATGTTAAACATTCGAGAAAAAAAACGAAAAAAAAAAAAACGGAGGATGCCAGCAGTTATGCTCAACCGGATACTAGATTTTGAGAACTCCCAATGGAGTGAACACAATTACCCAATTACCTGTATCTAATATGTAACATGAAACCACATGAAGAGATATGTAGAAATAACTAAGTCTAAACCATGTGACATTGTTCTTGGATGTACATAATCTCTTGGTTTAATACCCGCATATGACTTGACATTCTCCAGTACTAAATTGTGTGGTCATAACTTATTTATCTTCCATGGTTCTTCATATATATAAGGAATTGAAAATGTTCTTAGAATGAGATACCGCTATTGTCGATGGTCTCTGCTCCTCTCACTTCTCAATAAGAATGGTATTCATAATTATTGCTGTAGTTTTCCCAATGAATATTCATTATATAAGTCATCATCAATAGATGTATCCAATACCTTTTAAAATGCTTGGACGCACTATTATTGGAAGGGGGGGGGGGTGAGGGGGGCAAAGCGATGGAAACAATTTTTGGTGCGCAAAGGTTATGGAACAAGACTGTAATACAGTCAAAAATGCATAACTCACTTTTTCGATATGCGCCTGCACGATAAAGGTATTTTTGTGTGGCAAGGATAGGCTGAATACCACGATAACTTTCAGAACTTCTCCATGATTTGATATTATAATAGCAGTTCCACACAAGTAGAGGCATCATATGTCGAGTCGATATGTCGAGTATAGTACCGAGAGTTAAAAAATACAGACGCTGATATCATTCTTCAAACCTACCTGCATTTGGTTCAAGACACTGAAAGTTGTTGAAAATATTCACGTTCTTATTTTATGTTCTGATGTGGTATAATTTGTAGGACCACGATACCGAAATACGGTTTCATAATCTTTCACTAACTCAAAAGTTTGTTATTTGCAATTCTCTATATTTTGTAGCGGGACATCAACTAGCAGCAATAATAAACCGATATTCCCGCAGAAGATGCAAACTAACGAATAAGTCATGACCATATTCCACTCAACTTCCATAAGATGCGGCCGTTACTTTTAGGCTATACATATTATCTACGAGATAACGAACAAGAACATTTCTTTAGCATTTCCAGGTTTTTCTTGTTTCGCTTTTTGTGAAACTTTACTTGGGACACGATCAACCCAGATAATAACACACGTGGTTACACTGTTAAGGAGAATGAAGCAGTTGTGAACGCAAAACCTCAAAACATCAATGAAGTAAGAATGTGAGACGAAAGTGTGAGAGAAAAAAAAATATGATGTGAGGGGGAAATAAACGTACATAACTTTCAATGAAATAACAATGTAAGGGTAAGACAAAATAATTTAATTTTCAATCAAGAATGTAAGGTGAAAATCCTCTTTCAGTTGTCAGTAATAAGATTACGAGAGAAAAAAAAGAATGAAAAAAAAAGACTTTAATCTTATAGAGGACGCAAAAGGTATGTAACTTTGAATGGAATAATTTGAGGAAAAGGAATTTAACTTCAATTGGAAAGCAGAGTAGTGATTTTAAGACCATCCAGTGACATCACAGTGCAAAGTATTTCGATGTGTGTCCTACTTTTAAGGACTACTCACTAACAAATCTGCCCCGGAAAATAATGGCTTTAATTTATAATGGAACGATTGTAAGTGTCCGGCATTTCCTTCGGCGTGTCTAAAAATGTACTTAAAGGTTTTCTTAATTAAATGGAAATTCTCAGAGGGCGATTAAAATTATCTAGTTTTCCACCATTTTGTTTGCTCAAGGGAGACGGCGAAATTTGACAAGAAAGTTAAAACCAAAGTTACGTTTTAATGACTTGTATCGTTTTAGGGCAAAGGCGACCTGAGGTCGTTGGCCGTTGTGGGTCAATTAAAACAGTTTCTCTATTCAGTTTCTTAATATCTTAAGAAATTAAAAATTTGCAAAATGCCCACCACATCACTCTGTTTAATTACTGAACAAGCATTTTAAGTTTAATTCTAGCATTTGCTCTTTCACAATACAGATTAAACGCAAATATGTTTTCTTGTTTGTGCAGGGGCAACTAAGGGTGACCGACCTTTATTTCAACTGTTGATATGATACAGGCCTACATCTCAGACAGTTAACAATACAGCGTTTTCATCTGAGATAGTTTTAGGACTATATAAGGCTAGGCCTATATATATATACGTGTATTAACACAAATGGTTCCTTTCAATGTTTGCTTGGCCTATACCGTTCACAGTTTTCTCGATGTATATCCTTCCACATATTAAACGTTACTATGTGAACCGTGACGGTTTTTTTGTTATCCTCTATAGATGACCCATAAAGTTGTATGTTTTGTATATTACATAGCATAGCAGAGCATATTTATAGAAGCCAATCAACGTGACAGGTAATTTGGTCTCATTTGATCAAATTTATATACGATACGGTATAGAAATGTGTACATAACTGGTCAAGATTCTATCAAATGCATTCATCACAATTCCAAAGTTAAGACGTTACTAGAAAACGGTAGCAGTTATTTTGTTATATCTGTGCTTTTCTTTTCAGTTTGTATATGCAATGTGACTGAATACATAACCAACCGTAACCAATAGTAACCAATCTGATAGTGACGGACAAGAGGTCTCGTCAAGTCAGTTCTCTGTACGTGGCTGTATTTGAAACATGTACAATGGTCAGGAGCCCACCAAAGTCAATTTTCACGTTTTCTATTCTTTCTATTCCTTTACCTTTAAAATCTTATCATCATTTATTTTAGTTCTCATGCATAACACAGAAGGTCGTATCTTTCAATTTACATATTGAATTTTCTGATAAAACCAATCCTTTGCCAATCAGCTAGTGTCGAAAAGAAGGTCTCTTCTTATTAATTTCTATTACGTGACTGTATTTAGAATTTGAACACCACTGGTCAAGACCAATGGATATTATATCAAACAAAAAGCCTAAGGTTAATAATGAATTCCAAGCCCGATTGTTCATACTGAAGTACAACTGTCCTTGTTAAAAATCAATTTTAGAAATATTTGTCTGTATGGGTTAAAAAGACATGTCGTAGCATATATGTATACTACATTGCCTCTGTGTTTTTCTTACTGTTCTTTTTCTTATTATCTAGCAGTGTCCTTGATGCAAATCAATTTATTTAGCCTGTGGTGAATTGAGCTTATGACTCTCCCTCTCTCTCTCTTTCTCACTCTCT
>KN883634.1:108466-131630 GCA_000934455.1 Apostichopus parvimensis | reverse complement strand
TTCCCTCTCTTGGAATAATACAAGTATTGATTTTGCATGAGTCATGCACCTGTGCCAATCCCAACAAAAGCTTATGCAGTCAACCTGCTCCAGCAGGAAAGAAAATGAAGACTGCCGATAAAGCTGCTCTAAGATACGCAAATACTAGACTCTTTTTCACGGTTTTTAATTTTTGAAATGAAGAATGTTTTTCAAAGTATGTATCTAGAGGGAAATCATACACAGGGAAGTCAAGATGGAGTTGCATCAGAAGAAATTTATTCCCCATAATTTTAGTGAGATATATTGGAGACATTTTTGCTCTCTGCACCTCTTATTTCTGTACATAGTTAAATATGCAATGGGCTTCCAAATTTTAACATGAATGACATTAGCTCTCAAATATGCTAGAAATGTAGTAACAAAATAGGCTAATGGTCAAATTTGATAATTATCAGTGTTTTTTACTCATTTTGCTGCAAACTGTAACAGCAAAATGGTCTTCACAGAAATATTTGACTGTCTGTTTTTGCTCTCTTCAAATACTGTCCGAGAGCTTCGTGTGACGGAGGGTATTGGATCTAGTGGAGAAAATAAGTTGTAATCTGGGATAAGGGAAGTAATTGCGTATCAAAATTTCACTGTCGATATGGATGACCATTAAAATTGTTGAACTTTCCAAAATCTGTAGGTCACTCATTATATCTGGTTTCCCTAGTGTAGCATAAAGTAGTCGTGGTCAATTCTGTGTAGAGTGACCTTCATGAGATGGGGGGGGGGGGGGCATATACAGTAGGTGGTTAAATCTAGGTTGCATAAGAGTATACATGTTGGGAGGGGGGGAGAGTGTGCATGAATATTATTCCTTTTAAATTATTCAGGGGAAGGTTAGGGGAGGGGATGTGTTGATAAGTTTATACGTATTTATTATTTGGCCCAGTGACTTGTAAACATTGACGGACAGAGACGTTGGACTTCTGACATAAAACAGCAATGATCATGCACAGGAATCTCTTACGACATACGTAGAAGTGTAGCTCTATTCAGACGTCACGTCAGGCCTACTTGAAATGATCTCATACTTGTAGATATATGCAGTTACATCTAACATCTAAATGTGAAGTACTGTACAGTTAGTAAAGTCAAGTGTAGTCTGATGTAACAGTACTAAAACAAAGTGTAGACAAGTTTGTTCTTCTGAAGGGAACCAAGACCATACTAGTGCGATAAACTTATCAAGTACCTACAGAGAGAGTTTGATATGCAATCTTATTGAAATGTTCTTGATAAATTTTCAGCTGCTCATCGGTAAACTGTACTTAATTCCCTTAAAATTGTACCATGTGTATATATGTATATATATACATACATTTCTGTGGTTTATTAGTGTGCCACCCTTGACTAGCTAAAGTTTCATTGCAAGGTAATGAACTCGAAGCAAAAATATTGAATTTTTCAGACTTTCATGATCGACCAAGAAGTAGATCTATGTATGTTAAATGTTGTATTTTTATTATTATTATGATCATCACTAAATAGTAATTAGTACTGGACAAAAAAATCATGAAAATCTAATGAAACTGAAATTTGTAATTACTACTCATTCACTAATTAATATTCAACTTGATGAAGAAATGTCTGTGAGGGTCTTGTACAGTAGTTTGGTCAATCGCAGTCTCATTTTGATTAATACCCTTAGAAGAAAAACATTAACTGTTTAAGAAGTGGTGGTCTCTCTTGTCTTGAAGAAATTGGAATTTCATCCATTTAATCCTGCACACAAATAGATCTACCCTGGACGGTTTGTTGTTTTTTAACAGGTATTAAACTTTGTGTGGCCGGGTTAACACCCCTGCAGGCTTTACTTGATGTATTTGTTGAAAGTATCACAAAAGTTCAAAGCTGTTTGCAGAGCTTTTTACTGTCCCCATCAAACAGAAACAACATTTAATTCTTTCCAAGGTCTAGATCTTGAAGTGATGAGATGTTCAAAAACAACCCATTCAAATCCACCCTGACCCTGTCCTCAGAATAATGCACTATACACACACCATGGTCAATATGTAAGAGGCCCCCCTAGATTGAAGAAAGATAAAGAATAGTGACTGAGTGCATTGTAAACTTCAGTGGACAAAAGCCGACTTTGGCCACTTGTAACTCAGGTGAAAAAGAAAAGGGTTATTTTAGGTCAAAAGTGGTAACATGAATATTCATGATCATGTATTAGAGTCCTTTCATTCTATTGATTACAGTGTCGTAACAATGTATTTAACTACGTCACTGCAGTTTTTGTCAAACCATCAAGATTTAAATTGGAAGGAAATGTGTTGGCTGATTCCCAACTCAGGGCTTGTGGGTGGGGTGGGGGGGGGGGGAACTGACAATTGTGGGGGCTTTTCAGCATAAACTGTTCATCATTTTTTTTTTTAATTAGATATAACAATATAATGACGATATGAAGTTTGATTGTGTTACCCCTATGGCGGCAGTCTAAGGCATTGTGTTTCTATACAGTGTAATTGAATATCACGTATAGAAATGAGACTACTACTGTACCATAGTGCCTAGCATGTACAATATATCATATCACTCTTCTTCTTCACAAGATGGCGATAGTAAAGTGTACAGTACTACAGTAGTTATTCCATGTATTTCACTAGGTACGTTACTTCACTCGATGGCTGCATGACGACGTTAAACCAGTTTCCTTCCCTTCTCTTTATATATGTAGTCTGTTGTAATTCCAGGTAGAAAGCATACTGCAGTCAAATTGATATATTGGGCTATACCTGGTACCACTGTGAATATCAATGCCACATATTAACTGCATAAACAGTAAATTATAATGCAAAGTTGCAATCATTACATAATTTACTGTAAGTCTTTGCAGGTCCTATATGCTGTCAGTATTAATGTACCATTCACTTTAAGTGGTTTTGAAAGACAGAAAGATGCTGACAACCAAATCCTTGGCATGACATATCATTCTTTGTGCAACAAAAAAGGTGGTACAGTTTGGATACAGTCATACAGTCTAATATGGAATACTTGAAATGGAGTACCAACTTTATTGGGGGAGGTGGGAGAGCATGTGCCCATAGTTGTGTTGAACTGAGCAAGTGGTGTGCATTCATACTCTCTCTAGAGAACTTCTGGCAATTAGTGTGTACTTTGGAAGCTATCGTACCGCACTGCACACTCCCTGTGAAAAAATGGTAAATGTTAAAACTTATAAACAAGAGTATACGAATTTGAATAAAGTACATACAGACACACTGTGCATATTCTGGGTTACACTTGCCCAACACCTCCTTATCACCTTAGGTCTCCTCTCCCAAAAGAACAAACTTTGAACATAGAAAAAAAAAATATAACATTTTTCTCAAATTTCTTGATTTATTTTTCACTTCCAATCCACGCTGTTGAATAATTCCGTAGTCATTAATGAAAGGCTGCATTATTTAAAACACAAGGACCTGGGCATGGCAAAATCTAACAGACTGCAGCATTTAAGCAATATATGTCAATAGAACTTTGTATAATTTATCATAAAACAAAACTGAAGAAAAGGAAAAAAGGAAGAAGAAAGCAAACTCCTTTAGATCACTGTAGATCTACAGCAGTGCTAGGATTTTCTCAAAAAACCAATCAAAGGATTTTAGGGGTTTTGCTCAACTATTTTGGGAAACATTTGAAAAATGCTAACTGGCAAGTAAAAGCTTTTTAAATGAGCTCTAAATTGGTTTCTCATAGCAACAGATTATTTATATGCCAGTTGCCAGTAACGATTATTCATGATCGTATCCACAACAGATTGAAAGTTAATGCTAAGGGACTATACGTCGGCGATCCCACATTGCTAGCCTAAAATGGCAAATATAGTAGGGGGGAAAAAATTGTAGGTAACATAAATCAACAACTTCGAAAGTAATGTTTATTTGGGTATAGTATTCATAACACTGTGTTTGTGTATTTACAACCATCGTGAGACAGACTTCAAAAGCACATCTGGAATTTCACCCAATATGCTAGACAGTCAGTTAGTGGTCACCTTCGCTCAAACTTCAACAAGCATTTTAATACAGTCAGTATTCTCTAGAAAGAAGTTATCCACACTGTGATACAACATTTGTCTATTTTTAATAAATCCCAAAATGGCTGAGAATAATTTGGAGGATCAATGCCTGTAGGAAACTACTTTTGAAACCAACAAGCAACTAGTTTCAATGTGTTAAAATTCGAGACCAGTCACTTGTTTACGAGAGTCCACCGACCACTATTCAGATCTTGAATTTTGTATAAAAGAGATTAACATATATAGTGAAACAAACTAGGTAGCGTCATACATTCAGTGGAAGATCACATCGGTCGCATCAGTTGCAGATGAATAATTAGTTGATAGGCATTTTATCTTCAATAATACTTCCTTTATCAATCCCCCCCACTATCCATCACCCCACCCCTGTTTTCTAACTAGTGCAATATATACCTGTACCGATGCATGGAGCACTGTGCAGCACAGCATATATGTGCTAAAAACAGGGTATCCTACTATGCATTGTTTCACCACCTCTGAACATATCATCCTTACAAAAAGCCACATGTATACTTAAAAACTTTCTGGAAGAGAATTACAGATCCCATTCTGAGAATTATAGATCCCATGATATAACTAGCATTTATTTTCTCTTTGGCTAAAAGATACCTTCTCTATTATCAAAAACCACATCAGTACTTAAGGTACAGTAGCTTTCAATCAGGTCAAATCTAAAGAACTTAAATTGCTAGATAATAAATTGTGAGATTAAAGTTTTTAAAATGAAAACCCCAGGTTGGGGGTAGCTTTAAGCAGTGAACCTTCACAAGTATGTAGAGTATGCCAGACAGGGTAACTGTTGAAAGGACCCCTCTGGCAAGGAAACTGCACAACAGTGTATTTTCAAACCAGAGCTCTTGGTAACAGCCAAATATGGAAACAGAACTCAAGTCACTAACTTTTGAGTATAAGCACTTAAAGGTCAAAAAGTAATCATGACTTTTAAGATGAAGAAAAGGGAAATGGGTGAATGGGTTTGTAAAATAGACCAAGTGATAGGTAGAAGCAGCACATTGTTGTTGAGTCAATCAATGATTATATCATTGGGATTGTCCTCAAGGAGTTGAAATTTACAAAAGACTAGCTTAAGAAAGGTAGGGCTGCAAGGTAGGGCTGCATTTTACCAAGTTGTCTTTTTGCGCAGAGTGCTTCAGGTCTCAGCAGGCACTAACTAGTTTTCTACTAGAATATCATGGGAAGTAAACATTCTGTAGCTCTGGGTACCAACCATGAATGCTTTCAAGTTAATCTGCTTGGTAAGACTAGTTATACAGTATGATAAACTGTGCTGTACACTTACAAGCTGAGAACTTAATTGCCAATAGAATATAGCGGTATAATCAGTCATATTTATTAATCTTTATCTGAATATTTTTATAAAGTGTATACTCAAATTGACTCAAGTTGACTAAAATTGACTCAAGTTGACTCAAATTGACTCATTTGACTATAGTCTCAAATTGACCAGACTTGTTTCATGCATACATAAACACATATAGTTATCGTTCATAATTAACCTAGCAGTATTTTGATATATCATATTACAGTTTATTCTTCATTGATATCTAAGCTAGTGTAAATCAAATGGCAGAAAAACTTAAAAGAATATGTGACTTCAGACTATAGAACAACTGTGGTGTCAACAATATTATAAATCAGCATCATTATAGAGTTTCTTGGGTTCCAGAATAATGTCTTACCCCGTTACCTGTTCATTTATTTCTGTAGTACTGTAGAGATCTCCACAGTGGAACGGCTAATGAAAGTTAGGAGCAGCTTGGACCAACAGCAGAAATTTTTCAGTACATTCTGATATTATTCGAAAGAATTAAAAGAAACATTAAGCTACCAGGAGACCTGTGGGAACCTGTATTTTAATTCAATAAATAATTCATGTATAAGGAATATTAAATTTATAGCTTGTAGAGTGATTGCACATCCACCCACCCAAAATCCCCATCGGGTGCATTTCCTCTTGTTCCCCCTCCCCACCCCCACCCCACCACAGCCTTCCCCTCCGCTATGTATTTTATCTTATGAACTTCATGAAAGGTAATAAAAGAAATGATATATTGTGCATCAATTATTACACTTTCTTAAAACTACTTAGTAAGAATATAATGTCTAGTGAGGCCAAAGAACACCTCTTCACAATAGCAACCAAGCCACATTCTAAGCTACGCTCGTAGCGGAGTTTGATTTTGTAACAGCTCATGTATAACAACAGGAGCATACTCTAACAAGAAACATGTTTGCTTTAACTTCTATGTATATTATGATGATTGTGAATATTTCTCGGAAGTTTATGTACTTAGATGGTTAATGGGGCTAACTTGATAACTAATTAATTAATGGAAATGGGAAGATTACTTCACCAGCGTGAAATTCTTAGAAACAGATCAGACGATGATATATTTTGCAAATATCATCCTCTCAATCTCCCATGACAGAGATTAATATACATTCACTGCTGAAACTGAAAAGGAAAAATAAAACTGGGGGTGACTAATGACACCTACTGTACTCCTCAATTCTCTTGGGTTGCAATAAGGAAAAGGATTATTTTCTTGTCTTAGGAAGACTGGGCCATGATCTCAACTAATTAAGTAATTATCATTAATCTGCAAAAATTGTAATACTGATGAGCTGCTCTCCCAAGAAGCTAAGAAATATTAGTTATGCATCATAGAAAGTGGTAAAAGGTCTTTTGATTTTCCTTCTTATGCAACACTGAAAAACTGACGCAAGTTTTTTATTGATATATAACATAGAGACTCTGCAAGCAATTCTATTTTGTTAAAATTTGTGTTCAACACCTTTATTTTCTTTGAAAGATTTTGTTTGCCAAAACGTGATTCTTGTCAAACCAACAGAACAACAAAATATTGTGATGGTAGGGGTAGGGGGACTGGGGGTTCTAATGGAAGGGGATGAGGGGATTTAGTCCCTGTTAGGCATCTCTTTGTTGTCAGAATTGCTGATTACATTTCAGTTTATGACCTGACCTTTGCCCCTGTCTGTCGTATCTACTCCTCTACGAATGATCGCTAGTTTATCTCGGTTTAATTCCTCCTGATCCGATGCGTCAAACTTGATAATCACCTCAAGAAACCAGCCAGCCGTCAACGTCAGGTAACGCTCCCCAACAGTCCTTCCATAAATTGCGCCAATTTTTTTTGACCCGCTGAAGAACATCATTATCAGGTTGAAGAATGACACGATACTGCAAGGACGGTGATTCATGCTGGGTGTACCTTACTCATCTATATAGCTCAGCAGCAGAGGATTCAAACACACAGCAGCAATAACCTCCTCTTACTCGTATGTATTGCGGTTTATTGAATGGCTTAATGAGCATCTATGTACATGACGATGAAGAAGACACTGCAGCGGTGAGTTCACCATCTCAACAGCGGCAAGGAGGAATGAAGCAGGCGATGACTCATCTTCATCAGCTGGTAATGAACGCACAAAGGGAGAGATTGGGGCTTTTGACTGTGCAGGAGGAGGCGGTGATAGAACAAAATATTCTAGGATCGGAAGAAAAAGAGGGAGAGGAAGAAAAAAAATAAAGGAAGCAACGTTAAACTGTGCCCAGAGCAAAGAAAAACATGGCAAAATATTTTATGAATTTCTTCAGAATGGCTGATAGTATTGAAGATATAAATACCACAGACATTGCATGACAGAGCATTGATCAGGATTCAATTGTGCAAGCAAACGGTCAAGAATTGGAGATATAAAATTCATAACCGTCATGATTGATACCACACAATACTGCTACTAGTAAATATTACAAAATCTCAAAACTGATATATTTAAAATATTAAATGGTTCCTATCATCATTCGTAAATGTTTTTTTATCCCACTTCATTTTAAACCATCCCAGCGTTTCCATCATATGTTTTTGCAAAGAAGGTCTTTAGTTACGGTATTCAGTACTTCTAGGTCTTAATGCATATAAAGTTACTTTGGATATGTCCTTGAAAAGCTGGACGGAATCAATCCGACAAATTCATATTCTTACGAGAAAATAGTCTGTTCAAAGCTGTTACATAAACCCCCACTATAAAACTCCTGTTTGTTTTGTGGTATAGTAATATTTGTGCAAAGAACAACTTACTAAATTGTGTTGAACTTCTATTTGACCCAAAGATTGATTAACATAATCATGTTTACTTTAACCACTAACAACACCAACGTCCAGAATCGTATATACTGATAGGTCCGGATTTCTGCTGTGAAAGTACAGTAATGTAAGGAGTAATTTCTACAGTATCGCATCCCAAAATGCTGTATGCAAAATGGTGAAGTTGCTGCCATACAAGCGTAAAAATGTATAGCAGTTTTCTACACCAGTGCTACTATCAATGAGAAATGAATTCTTAGCCTTGGAAAATGCAACATAAAATTTGAACACTAAATAATTCCCTGTAAATATATGAAAATTGATGAAGTGTTGGGATATGCCTTGGAAAGAAAATATTTATTGAAGTCTTCAGACAAAAAAGGGGTTAAAAATAACTGTGAATTTATAAATATACAGTACAGCATATCTAATGACTAGGTGTATATATACCCTGAGACGTTTGCACTGAAATTTTTAACATTTTAACATGGAATGGACTATTTTTGGACGTAATCTTCAAAATCAATCGTTGTTTGTTTGGTCCTTTTAGCGCTCTAGGATCATAAAAGAGAGACAAGCTTCCTGCGTATTAACAAATGGAATCGTGTCAGGGAATAAATTATTGTCATACATGAGGTATCTCATACCAAAACCATAAAATTTAGGCAAAATTTTGCAACAAAAACCTAAGATGTGAAGCAGTTTTGGTAATTTACACAGAACCTTGAACGGAAGAGACACAAGTTCAAACATTTGAGCTAAATTGCAAACATTCCTTGGGAATGTATGTTGATTGACTGATTATTTGCATAATAATGACTAATGCAGTATCAATTAGTTGTAGAGAGCATTGATGCAATACAAGCTAGTGTGCGTTAATTAGCTCATATATTCACTGTACAGGCACATAGCTAAACTCAACTATCAGCTTGCACAAGCTATACTTTACCTTGAACAGTGACGCAATTTGCAACTTAACAAGCATTTTCACAACTAATTTGTGGGCTAATTTGTCTATCTATAGGTATCAGCGTGGTTATATATAGCTGAGAATGTCTTTTTATTACCAAACTTAGAAATATTACTGTTCTATTTATAAGCAGGTCATGGAGATTACATACTACGGTAGTGGAAAAATAGTGTTAATATTAATCACAATCAGCAGTTATTTTATGACGCTGAAGCGACCACAAATGTGGGAGAAACCCAAAAGGGCTTATGCACATTGGGTGGCTTCCAATTCAACATATTAACTCAAATTTGGAATTTTTTCAATTAGAAAGTCATTTCAGATGGGAAAACCGTAGATGGATGCAAAATCCACCTTAATATGACCCAGCCGGGTCTCAAACCCGGAACCTCCCGATTGCTAAGCCTCATTGCTTTAAATGCCACCGCCTTTATCCACTCGGCCACAGCACCGGTATAATCACTTAATATCATTTGCAAACTAGCAACACAAGTAAATATTGAAAGTGATTGGGTAGAGAGGGGGGGGGGTGGTTGTGGGGGCGATGTAGCCCTCGATCACTCTGTTTTCTCAGTAAGTTAATATCAAAGTACAGCTCCCATAAATCTGTCTCATCTTAAATATTATTTAAAGCTAATATTTTACCCACACACACTTCCATTTCATAACAAACTAGCAACACAAGTAAAAATTTGATAGTGATTGGGTAGTGGGATGGGGGGGGGTGGGGGGAGGGAGGATGTAGCCCCAAAGAAGAGAGGAACAGTGACACCATTAATATTAAAAACTTAAATGCCTTTTGTACAATTTTCAGCAACTTGTTGCCCCCACCTCTGTTTTCTCAGTAAGTTAATATCTGAGTGCAGCTCCCATAAATCTGTCTCATCTTCTTAGTAAAGCTAATATTTTACCCACATAGACTTCCATTTCAATACAATGCATTTGCATACCACTTGGCTGAACTAATCCCCCCACATTGGGAATGAACTCTTGTGTCTGTTCCCTTGAAAAGCTTTACTGTAATCAAGAAAAGCAAGCAATTATTTAACATTGATACCTTCTAGTTAGTGTGTGTCACAAGGAAGTACTGCTGACGTTAGTTTCCTCTACGTTCATTGTGTCGTGGAATATCGGGTGGATGGTTTCCTAGTACGCAGTTTATTCCATGTTAAAGTTGAAACTCGTGGGTTGGATGTCTGAAAATCTACAGGAACTTTTCACCTACTATAAACACCTGTTGCTAAGTAACACATAAAATGTTGCCTTTGCTTTTCCAGTGATAAATGTTGATGCTTTATTGGCATCACTAGGGGGTGCTTTGAGTTGCTGTTGCTACCTCACCCTTACCTTGTAGTACTAACAAAAACAACTTTGATAGTCCTCAAATCTCCTATCACCCACCTTCTCTACATTTCCTATGCTGTCACCAATTTTGAACATTGCGCTACTTAGCAATACTTCACAAATATGCTGTAATGTAATAAATAAACTTCATCAGAAGGTTGTCAAATGTACTCATTTTCTGGCCCAGATATAATTTATTTTAATATCAAATTATACCCTGTAAATCACTGCTAGTCTAACTAATGAATTAAAACATATACACTTAATTAACCTCTGATGATAGTTGTTTAATGAGTTATCATATCAAGAGTTCTAAATCATATAAACGTTATTAAACATAAAGTTCGCTATTTGGTTTTGACAAAAGTATAACGTAGTACAATAGATCTTCCAATTATGGACTTCTGTTTTAAAGCTGAGAATCAAAGACCCAAAACTTTGATTACAAATTGCACATGGTATAAACCAAAAATGGCTTTCCTGACTTGCTACTAGATACTTACATTAGGCATGTGTGTCAACTATCAAACCCCTATGCATAAAGGTTTACAGTTCATACATGGTTCAACATAACAATGTGCATCTTTCTAGATATATATATTAAGGTTTACAGTTCATACAAAGTACAGCATACTGTTTATCATTCTAACACTGGCATTCCTGTGCAGATTTAAGCAGAACATTGTCTGCTTGGAAGTTTATTCACTTATTCATTTTATGTACATACTTTGTACGGGCATAGAACCAAGTTCAATGCAAATTTACTGGGCCAAAAGCAAAATACTATGAAAGTATTTAGAAAAGCAAATTTGGATCAAACTAACTCATGATGCAAACTGTTTATTTGAAGTCCCATTTTATCATTTCTACAATCGTTTAACAAACACGACCTTGGCATGTAAATTATTGATATCATGGACAGGATAGTCCTACCCATTTACTGTAGGTCCAAATGTTTACAAATCAAAAGACAATTCCCAGGAAATGTCTATGTTGCCAAACTGCTTCAGTACAGAAAATAAATTCTCTTTGTTCTTTTAGTGAACTGTTTATAAACTTTACCACTCTGCCCAATCAAACAGTTTACAAACTGAATAATCAGAGAGATAAGGATCAGGTAGTATTTGCATAAGCTTTTCTTGGTATCCTTATAAATTGTGGTTTACAGATATTGCCACTAAGCTGATAGACTGGAACATCAAATAAGCTAAGGGAGGCCCTTTTTGTCAACCAAAGCATTTGGGCAATTACAATGACAGTTGCACATGTAGTTTATATTCAAAACATGAACAAAAGAAACATGCAGGTACTGTAGGGAGAAGCTTTAATAGCAATTTGGGATATTAGTTCTTTAGCAATTCAATAATACAAGAAATTTTGTGGAATTTATTATTTTAATGGTTCAATCCAACATAAGTTATCCATTACTTCACAATTTAGCATGTTCTTGTCTAGCATATTTCTTAACAAAAGGAAACAACCAGAAAAATAAAGTGAAAAAAACCCACAAAACAACAACAAAACAATAACAATCATAACTACAGGATGAAATGTTTCCAGAAAGGTAATGCGGGTGATAAATTGAAGAACTTAGCATACATAGACTCTGTACGTGTGACCTGATTAATTCACTTTGGCTTCGGCTTTGAGTACAACCTTTCTTTATGCTGCTGTGTTGGACGAATCTAACTGTGATAGTCAGCAACTTTGCTGTCCGCGTTATAGTCATTGTTGAATTTGCAATCCACGGTCTCCTCCCCCCACCCCACCCCAACAATGGTGCAAGATTGGTAAGAGTGGCTCCATAGTTTACTCTTTCAGGAGACCAAAAAGGAAGATGTGGGAAGGGTTTTGATCCTTCTGAAGGTATACTACTGTACAATGCCATTTATGAGATAGATGAATAACATGGCAACCCAGCTAGGGCTCAGAAATGAATTATAAAAACAAACATTTCACAAATGGAATATCTAACACTTGAATTGCAAGCTAATGATCATTTTGTGAGTTTAAAATCAATATATAACCAAATGGGGATCAAATGGTAAACTGGAAATATATGGCACTTCCTATTTGTTCACTTCCCCTTTTGATATTATGTTGAATCTTTCATTAAACTTATCAAACATTTAGTTTTGGTATCTAAAGAGAACACCATTTCAAGGGAGCATATTGTGTTTGGTCCGAAATGTTTTCAAAACCACTTAAGTATTACTAACGTAAAGATGGTTGATTGATCAATGAAATCTGTCACTTTTTCTCCTTATTTTTCTTCTCATATTTGGAAAGTAGAATATTGTTCTACGTTGTAATGAATAAAGAAAAACAAACAATCGAAGCACATCTGTCTCGATGATCTCATAATTAGACTTGATCAAGTCTTTTTAGCGTTGTGTATGAAGGAACGTTAAAACTTTTCTTCTGAATGGTATTTCCTTAATTTGCTGTAATGGCTTTTTTCTTAATTTCCTTAATGGAATAACCACTTTTCTTAGCAGTATGGTGTTGTTTGTGACAGTTGTCTGTATCACGTTGACCAGTAATGATGGTTTGATTTGTGTCTCCTGTCTGTGTAGGTGGGGAGGGAAGAGGGGGGGGATGTTCATGACAGTTATCTCTATCAAATTGACCAGTAATGATGGTTGGTTTGTGTCTCCTTTAAGGCACACACACGAAAGACTGCTGTCTCATGTGATGAAAGTCACACCCCTAAATTCGGGTAATTGCTATCAAAATTTGAATAACTTTAAAACATTCCGTTAGTATCCTCGGTCTGTATCAGCATATTAAATGTAAAATACGGTATTTACTTCCGAAAGTTTGAAATTTTGTCAAACAGAATTAGTTTATCGATATCAAACACTGTGACACATCTAGTGATGATGCAGGGAGACTGATTTTTGATATGGTAAAATTGTCACACCTTCCAACAATTTTAAATCTAATGATTTTATTTTTTTTTCAATTTGAAACATCTTTTCGACTAATATACATGATTATTATTACACCAAAATGTTTTGTGGTAAAAACAGAGGTAGTGTTATAAATACATATAGATAGATATTTATTCAGCCAATCATGTAAAAATACAATGGAAATTGGTTGATAACAAGAGCTCAAAACATTAAAAACAAATAAGATATATTAGTATATGATATTAGCACTGTAATCTTACAGTGATCGGAGGACGGAATTTGAACTGTCATGCGTTTACACTGTATCTAATGTCTCACCCTCTCAATACAGTACATGTTTATTGATAAAGATAGGAAATTTTGAACATTTACATGTAGCTTGAAATATGATTCATGGACAAATAATAACATTTTGGTAAGTTGATTCAGATAGAGGTTTGACTGCGATAAAGGCCAAACCACATTATATCGTTATATTGTTAATATCATCTTTATTTCATTTCTAATTTGTAATGTATATCACTCTACTTGAAATTGCTGGTACATTCACTTGGTGTAAATATATAGCGCCAATTCCATCCCGTGTCTACTAATCCCCTTTCATCTATCTCTTCGTGTTCACCATGCTCATTAACCTGTCTGTATTGTGTGTGTGTTTTTGTCCCTTCTATTACTGTTACTTGTCATTAAGCCTCTGAAGAAGATCCTGCTAGGATCGAAACGTCAGGCCAACTTACTTTTACACAAAATTGAAAACTGTATTATAAGTTAACACTGTAATTTCAACATTTAACAAGTAGGACATTTTTAATACCTGATAACTTTTGCGCTGCATCTGAAGAACAACGTATGGACACATATTACACGACAACGATGTTAACGCGGCATATAACACGCTCGTCATCAAATCACGGTCTGATGACCAGCACCTGATATCAGATGACGGGGTCGGAAAATCTGATATGAGCTCACCTGTAATCACGATCCCTGAGTAGTCAAAGGATCAGATCACAATGGTGTTAGTAACATTGGTCTGTCTTATGCATATTTGTAATTATGATCTATGGGGGGCTAATTCCCATGTTTGATGGGATGGTCAAATATTAAAATGAAACTATTGTAAAACGGATATAGTTTTATTTTTAATAATCTGTTACAGCTCTGTTTATATTTTATATTTATGTAACTTCCGCTACCTGTTTTTTTTTATCTTAGTTTTTTTGAAGACCAGCGTATTCGCTGGTCATGCAGACATAGAAATTGCTATTGATTTTTTGTCAATATCTTCCATTATCTGCTTTCCGTTTGCGGCTCCTCTCGTCTGCTCTTAACGTCTGCTAGCTTCAAGCAGGTAATAGGATAATGTTAGAAGACTAATAGGAAAACTGACGCTGTTCAAGGGCAGGTGGTGTTTAACAGATGCAGGTGGAGCTATTCAATTGCGGGTGACACTCGACAATTAATGCGAGAATGCATCGTTTCGGAGCAAATCCTAAAATTGAAGCCAGTCGGTTGCCCTCCATCGATAAACACTGGCAAGGTTTGCAATACAAACTATCAAGTCTAGTTTAATCTCTTCCAACCCCCCCTCCATGTGCCCCCTTCTCGCTCATCCCATTTTGTGAAAACCCCAAGGAGCCTTTTCCCCCTTTTTCATAAATTAGAAATGTCCATTTTTTGTTGATTGATTGATGATGAAAAGTATCCCTTTTCATATTTGTAATTATGAAAAGGGCCCTTGTTGTTATTTGAAAACTGATTTTTGTGGATAGATAAAGAAAACTGTCGTTAGAAAGGGGTCTTTCATTTCAAAAAGGCGAAAAATAAAGAGCAAACTTACAAAGTGCCATTTAGTTCAGATACTTTTAAATACTTGGTGCAATCGTACAGAGGCTGCATATTTCTATCACGACGTAAATTTTCACGGTTTTCTTCCTCAAAATTAAAGTTACAATTTCCACTGCCATTTGAAGTTTGTGCCACCCCCCTCCCCGTCCCCACCCCTCCAATCCCAGTAATTGAACCCTCTTCTGCTGCCTCTGTGCTGGAGAGTATTCAAGCTGATTCAAAGCATTTCAAATGTTGCGTTCTGAAACAAGTGACCAACAAGTTATGGAATTAAAAAACTGTGACAACTTGTAACTCACATTACCAGCATATCTCAAAGCAAAAAAATCACAAGGATGAATTAATAACATATCAATTACTGGATGTGAAAGCTCTCACAATTACTGGTTGTAATAAACTAGAAGTTACATCATTTATTGTCTGATGTTATAGCATTGCTGGTATAACTACATGTAACAGCCACAAAAAAAAAAAAAAATAGTAATAATATAAAGAATGAAATGAGAGGCTGGATTGATTTTCGCTTGTGTTTTCAGATTTTCCATATACAGGAAATTCTGACCAAATTTATATCCAGTTTTGAAATAGATTAAAAAATAAAAATAGAAAGGGTCAGTTTTCTATTTAGTTTAGTGTAAATGTGTATATGCATCCTTGAACCATTCTTAACTTTATATCAACCAATCTTCTCAAATTTATGGACAACAATGAAACCCCTTGCCCTGTACTCAAATAGTTTAATTTGTACTTCAAATTCAGTCATATGTATACCTATTGTTCAAAACAGTTTAGTACCCTTGACCTGATAGTTCAATCAAATTCAATGTATACCCAAAAAAAAACAACACAAAAACTAAAACAAAACAAAAGCAAAATCAACAATTAAAAACAAAATAGGAATCAAAGAGAGAGAAAGAGAGGGAAAAGAAAATCCTGTGGAATGAAGAAAGATTAGCAAATCACTTGGCACACAATGGTTGGTTGGTGTTAATAGCATCAACTTTAACCGCTGCTATTTTCGTGCAGGTCAGCAACTTCAGTCATTATTTCTCTTGCAGTTTATTTATTGTATGTAAACAGCTCTATCCCTATTGTACCATGCAGGATGCACATTAACAGTGAAACCCATTGCAGCCAACTTCATACAGAAGAATCTGGGCATTGATTTTCTTTTCAAGTTTGGCCTTGGTAACTAGAGGCTGGGGTCAGGGTTTAACTCCTAAATGATTTTTGAAGGTTATTATAAAAAGAGCCTGAAAAATCCTTGGCCTAGGCAACTTATGAAACTAAAAGTAGACCAAACAGTAAGCTGGCTGTATTTATGTCAGGAGGTACAAGAAGAGGGGGCCCTTGGCCTTGTATTTGATCAGCAGTTTGAGAATTCAGCAAATAAAAACACTTCTGAGATTTGGCCTTGGGATGGTCAGCAATAGGTCACATGTACTAGTAGAACCAGGGAGTTGTTATGGAACTGAGTAGGTTTTTTTTAGCAAACTCAGAATCACATGATGTGAAAGTACTGCTGAAGAATAATGAGGTTAACCTTAGAATTTTCTTGATTTGATACCCCCCCAAAAAAAGAGAACAAAAAAGTTGTGCATAAAAAGCAAAGCTCTTTTCAACTTTAGCCACACATGAACTGTAACAGTCTAGCAGAATTGCTTTCTCAATTGAACCACATAATTTAAAACTAATTTGCTAAAAATTATAAGTTGACATAAAATTTGAATACTTCCTAATGCTGAACAGCTGCAAAGAAAGAAAAGATAAAAGAAAGATAGAATTGTTCAAGCACTATGATTTTTTTTTCAGTTTAAAAAGTTTGCAGACTTTTTCCAATTGCTCAATACCAAACCCCCATAAAAATGAAATAAACTCATCAGCTTGATTTGTCAAATTTAACTTTTTAAAACTTCAGTTAAAGTGGAAAACTGATCAATTTTCTTTGTTTTTATTTGTGTTAAATACTTAATATGGATGAGGTTTAAATTGCTACAGATTTTCGGTATGGCAAAAAGAAATAATGATCATTAGGAACTAGAGTGTGGACATGTTCAAAATATAAAGGGAAGTATAGGGCCTAATTTGGAATTGAAATCATTGGTTTAAGATGAACAAAATTTGCTATTTTTCCTTTATAAGGGTGGGGTAGATGTTGAACACGAATAGGAAGTGAGTATGTTCCTTGAACAAAATATCAAAGTAGTAAACAAATTTTAAAACATGGGAAAGTTCACTACTCCCTGTCTCCATTTATGAAAAATTTTGAGACATAGATTCGAAATATGTGAATTGTTCTGTAAAGAACAAAACTATCCCGCTCATCTCCTCCCCCCTTCTCCTCCCCACCCCTAAGCTACTGTTACACCTCCCATAAGGCGGCAGTTCTGTGGAAACCACTACTGTTTGGCAATGGTAAACGACAGTTCTCATGTGTTTTGCACTAGTTCTATGCATCATGGTCCCATCATACAGAAATCAGTATTAACTACATGCAAGTTCACCTTATTCAGCACTAAATTCTCATCATTATTCAGCTAATTTTTCTTCACAACCATGAGTTGTTTTGTCATGGGAATGAAAAAAGTATGAATTTGTTATGAACTGGAATCAAAACTAGGAGCAACATTTTTCATGAAATCGGTCATGTTTCCTTGACAGCTTCCTTCCTTAACAAGCCTAAATATTTGGAACTTATAATTTTCAATAAACTACATAACAGTGCTCTCCCAACAAAATGTCCTCACTGTTTATTTGTTTCAAAGTCAACCTCAGTTTCACATCCCTACTTTTATCAAATGGAAGATTCCTATTACCAAGCTCATGCATGAGTCAGCTCTCATCCAATCAGAACAGAGACACAATATATATGAATATTGATGAATGGTAATTCTGCTTGTTCATAGGGGGAAGTCTGCTGTATTGTGCCATGGTTGTATAGCATCAGTGTATTGTGTGTTGTTACCCGTTTGTTTATCTACACTGTGTGTAGTGTGCTGAACTAGGCTGATGATGTCATCGTGACTGAGAAAAGGTGCTTTCAAGGAAACAAAGCCCTTTGGAGGTTCCCTTTCCGGAGTTCCCCGGGGCCCCTTTCCCTTTTAAGGTCCTTGTGTTTTTTTTTTTTTTCTTCCGATCATACACTTGTTGCGGAGTATTCTTTTTTGGTTTTTTTTTCTTGTTTTTTTCAGTCCTCCTATTATATCTTTTTTTTTTTTGTGGCGGGCGGTGTTTTGTTGTGGCGACTATTCTCCCGTTGTTGTTTCATTTTTTTTTTGTTGGCGCTGTTGTTTTATTATTTTTTTTTGTGCTTCTTTTTTTGTTGGATGTTTTGTTTTTTTCTTATTAACCAATAGTTGGTCGTTCTTCGTTATTCATTAAAAACTTTTGTTTCCTTTTTTTGGCCCTTATTGTTTTCCAATTTTTTAGAAATATTTGGGTTTTATAATAATACTTGTAATAATATTCCAATTGGTTGCAAAATTGATATAAACTGGAATAAAGGAAAGTTTATCATCAACATTGTCACATGATATAGAAAGTATCAGATGTTGTTCATTGTGTAATAATACATTAATTTACACACTACTTTGTATACTTTGGTTACAATGCATTGGTATCTTTCATGTGTTTGTAACCTCTATGGATTTATGTAGCTATGTTATTATTATCTTTGAAATCAATATTTAATATGTATGTTCGGTTATAATTTTATCATTATTCTTGGCAACTTCAATTTAAAATGCTTGTATTTACATACTGCTCTGCTATAAGCTCAGCAGTATTATCCAACCAAAAGATGTTTACCAATACAATGTGGAAAGATATTAGTTTAATAAATGGGGAGCTAAATATTAAAATGCAACTTATACCCTTTTCATTTCATCTAAAATATTACATGGTTTGTGATTTAAGTCAGGAGGTTGTCTGGTCTGTTCGTTCGCAATCACCCACTATATACCGGATCGCAGCAGCATTCCCCTCTAAGCACTGTATACAGTAATAACATGTATACATATGCCTTGGAATAAACTGCATGCATGTATACACACTGAAGGTACAAATTCTCATTTTTTAACAGCTGTTGCACAAGGTGCAGGTAACACAAACCTATACACACTGCCTGTATTTCCATACAGAGTCCTACATGCCTCTGTGAGATTTTACTTGCTGAAATGTCCCTGGCTTAATCCAAGTACTTCCTTAATTTCTGCTGGCTAATGTTTTCTTTGTGTGTTTGGGACATATGACCAGGCAGGAAATATTGATGGCTCAGTTGTACCGGGTCACATGTAGCAGGGTGGGTATTAGGCAATCATACCGCTAGCTAGCAAATAATGGACCATCTATTGGTACATATTTTAACGCCTGAGAAAATAACTCGGACATAGAAAAGCTCTGAATCTTAACAAAACCCTATATATAGGTGTGCGTGACATTGAGGCAATGTTGTGACGGTATCGGTTTGAACGACAGCTGGTGAAATTTGGTAATCAAAATTTAATGACCCATGTCCATTTTCAATGCAATTTGAAATGTAACAGATGTGTACGAAATACTGTATGCTGATTTGAATGAATGACCTTAGATATGTTGAATGTTATTGCCAGACTACTAGGTTGCTCTCTGAAATCACATTCATGTAAATCATGTTATGAAAACAAACTGACACTGTCTTACTCCAAGCAAGGTGTTAAAATTATTATTTTCATTCAGTTTGTCCTTTAGAACCAGTTCCAAATTTGGAAGGCACAAAACAAACGGTCTAAGTGTCAGGGGGTGGGGAGGGGGGCTGGCCTGATCGAGCCCTGCAGGTGAGCATAACACAGACTTGGAAAACAGACTATGATTATTTTAAATAGAAGCACATCACACCCCAACTCTTTGTTCCTAGCAATACTGTTTATCTACCACATTAATCATTGAAGCAAGGGGCATCCCAACCCCCCCAATCCCTGATAATCTGTTTTTACCCTCTGTTCAGAGGAAACATCTTTTGTCTGTTCTATCAATCAATATGGTCATCTCTCACATGTAGATCTTCCTTTGTTGAGCTCTCAGGAAGTGGCTTTTAAGTCTGTTGTGGTTTTTTTCTTTGAAGCCAAACATCAACCCACCTCCACTTTTTCACCAGAGCCGAGATCCGGTGGCTTAGTTTTTGTTAGTCATAGTTCAGTGACCAGGTAAACACCCCAATAAACTCCAAGACAAAGAACAGAGAGAGAGTTTCTGGTCAGAAAACAAATGGACTGGTTAATCCTTAGGTTAAAATTGAGACAAATATACCATGGCAGTTTAGTTGATTTAGAAGATTGGACACTTTGCTTATTGGTCAGAATAAACAAATACTATCTCACAGTGTAGAGTAGATACATAGTAAGCTCACTGTTGGCTGTTAAAACTCATTCCACTGCAGTGGCAATATTACTTCCATGACTGAAGTAAATCCCTACCCTCTCATATATGCTAGAAAGATCACAATTGGTCACAATTGATACAAGAGTCCTTTTCTACCTTATTGTGTTATTTTTATTGTCTAATTTGATGGTCCTTAAGGATTAACTTAAGGGTAACATGCTTGTGGGAATTTTTAAGTTGGAGTCTTTCAGAAATTCTAGCATACCATAATGGCTTTTTTTTAGGGTAGGGGAGGGATGTGGGGGGGGGGGTTGCATTCCTTTTTGTTTTCCTTTCTTGGGCCTTACCAGTTTACCTTTCTTCTTTTTTAAAATCTTTTCCACCCCATTTCAACTTTTTATTCTCTACAATATATATGTAGTATTATACATTACGATACAGCAGTATTTGCCTGTTTTAGGCCAATGATAAAGAAGAATCGATAATGCATGTTAATACATGTATGTATAGCTAGCAGTTTTAATGGCAATCAATGAATTCTGTTTTGAACAGCACATCTATGCATGGGCAGTGTGTAAACAATTTGAATATCATCTTGCTACATGTGGTATACATGTTATATGTAATGTACATTGTTGTTGTCTGAATGATATAGTAACTAGTACCACACTCATCTCTTATGAGATCAAATGAGGTCGCTCACCTCTAGTACAGATCTTGTCCATGATGGAATGGATTCAGAGTTCAAGGACCTTGATTCTAATGAAGGGATTGTGATACAGTTTATACAAAAGAAAATAACCTTTACTTTCTAGGGTTCATTGATTATAGGACTTGTTCTCCTAGAAGACATTTTACTCAGTCGCCCCCCCCTGGCCTCCATAGGCCCTTTGGATCCCCCCTTCTATGTTGTAAAATGTACTGCCCTTCTGGTTGTCTGTCTTCTTAGCATTGGTTACTTGTGATTAATTACTTCAGTATGAATCCTATGCTGTAAATATTGGGTTATACAAGACAACACACAGCCGTGTACACAGCAGTTAAATGTGCAGGCTACCTGTGACATGTTCTTACAATTGTACCTGCAACATTATTCTTCTGTGATCACTTTATGATGGGGATGGTCAACTGCTTGTCCTAGCCGCACCTGTCACCTTAACACCAAGGCGTCCCCAATATGAATGAGATTTCTCACCCATGAATTTTTTCAACCCACAATCTAAGCCTATTATATATTTTGTCTACCTTTGACTACCCCCCCCAACCCCCCTCCCCTCTGCATCAATTATTGTCTTCCAGTCCCCATCCAACCCTACTCACTTCCATCCCTACCTGAAACATGATCATCTTCCAGAATTAAATTCTACCCTCCATACAGAGAAAGTTAAATGAGAGACAAAGGACAGATTTCATTAGAAATGACTTCTCTCTCCTACCCCCCCCCCTCACCTCACACCCCCAACAATTCCATTTGACTTTTTGTTTTCAATCTGAACAAAGGGTAATAGCACAAAGTTGATTTGCTAGCTGGGTCCCTAACATGGTAATGGATGTCAAAGAAATTCCAAATTTGTACTTTGAACTTTTTTCTGGGAATCCCTGTGGGCAATTTACTGAGGTTGGTAGAGACCAGCTTTGTAATGAAACCATTTGGCCTGTCTTTATTGCGTGAGGAACAGTATAATGTTTTCTTTTGGTATGCCATACTCGAACCTTACTCATATACTTCCAGAAATGAGTCATGCTTTGTCAATCCGGTTGAGACATCTCTGTAAAAAACTTTTTTTTACCTTTTTTTCCGCTTTCTTTTCTGGGTATATACTATATACCCAGAAAAGAAAGCGAAAAAAAAGGTAAAAAAAAAAATTAGTGCTCTTTTTAAATTCAAAGTGGTTTATAATATTAGTGACTAACTGTGTCGTGGAGTGTTATAAAATAAACCATAAAGTAGAGCGCATGTTCTTTTAAAATTATATCTTTTTTAATGACAACAATTGTAAGTTAAGTTGAGCCAGATAAAGTTGATTCATACATGAGGGGGACCAATTCCATGGTCAGCAAAACAACTTGTTTCTATAAGCTTGGGACAGAGATAAACAGAGAAATAGTTTCAGAAACCTCTCTTTTATTTAACTTCCTCTTTCAATATCTTGCACTTTTAGAAACCTAAGGTAACAAATCATAGTCTAGAGTCTGTAAAACTAACTCCTTCCATTTTGAATATTTGGTGGAAAATGTTAAATTGATTGGAAAAGTTTATATTTTAGTACAAATCTACATATCTGACAAATTTGTATGCTCTGAGGAGGAGGGGGGGGGGGGAGGGTGAGGGAAGTAACATAGTGAACGGTGAAGGGGAATAAGGTAGGAAGAGGAATGTGACAGGAAAGGATAAGGCTTGGTACATTAGTATGGTACTATGGGTGTTATTGAAATACAAAAAAAGAAAGATGTTACACATATATGTATATAACAGTGCTTTAACGTGTGTATCAATGTAGTGCATAACATGATAAAAACTAAT
>KN883634.1:89146-105356 GCA_000934455.1 Apostichopus parvimensis | reverse complement strand
AGAGGAGGAGAGAGATTAGGAAGAGGGGAATGGGCAACAATAATCCGTCAATGGTTTTGCTATGTCTTTGTGTATTTTGTGACTCACTCTTGACCAGTGTGTAAATCACCCTACAATATTGTTTGATGTTTCTCTAATGAAAGAGTTTGTAATACATATCTGCAATTGAATTCATGCCGTAATACTTTTATTAAATGGCGATTCCGCAGTGTGTGATACTTCGACTCTATTTAACATGACTCCATTTAACATGACTCCATTTAACATCTCCTGTACTGTGACCTAAATCATCCACTAATATTTTTACTGTCAAAATTTGTAAATCTTCTGAATGATTAACATCCTTTTTCAGGGACAAATTGTAATTGGACCCTAACTGAAGTGCAATATCAGTAAACGTATATGTAGGAGTACTTCAAATGTGAATTCCCATAATTTGCCCCTCTATATTATTTTTTTTTTTTTTCAATGTTAACTACAGTAATTCTAGATCTACAGCTGGAATTGAAAACAATACCGTAAACCTTTTCCAACTTTGGACATTATAAAACCAGCCAATTTATTGTTTTTAAGAGGAAACCATACAGCCAAAAAAGGATTAGATAATGAAAAAGAAAGAAGCAGAACAATAACAGAAAGAAACATTGAGCGCAAGCCTGAATGACGAAAAACGAAAAAAATACGTTAACAGGTTTTTCGTAGAAAGAGATAAGGCAGAAGCTTAATTGTCACTGTTTGTTTGGTATTCAGCTGAACTCTCATTGACGTTATCTTTCTTGGGTAAGGAAGCCTCATTCCGAGAAGTGACATTTAGGAACAGCCTAGCTTCGAGCCATCTCTTTGGATACACGTGTGTTTTACTTTTAAATTTTTTAGGTCGTCACAAGCAGAAACGTTCTGTTCTGTTAATTATTCATTAGGTCGACATTGCCGGAGATTATCACTGTGCCGGAGCTGTATTCGATACAGATCTTATTCAAACGTTGAATTTTAGGAAAGTTTGGTCAAATTTGAGTGTTTTTAATTTCTGGAAAAAAAATAAAAAAATATTGGGTATGAAAGTTGGGTGCTTTAGAGGAAGATTATAATTTGAAGAGGAAGTTGAATGAATGGAATGAAGGCAGATTTCAAATCTAACCTTTTTTCTCCCCCAAAATATATATAATATCTGTCTGTGAGTTAGATCTAAGGTATCTTTGGTATGACAAGTGACAAAAAAACCCCAAAAACCCTGATGATTTCATATAAATCCACCCACAACCCCTCCCTGAATGTTCACCATTATAATAATTATGTGTCATAATTTCGAGTAAAACATGCATTATTTGGTTACAGTACTTTGATGGTGGGTTACTCAGGTTACTACAATGTGTGTATTGTCTTTGACATTGACAGACTTCTAACCACAGGTTAACTGTGACTCATATATAAACAAACAAGTAATATACAGTAATAAAGTTGGCATATATATTCATATTCTATGTGATCATGATGTCACTGTGCCAAACAAAAGCAGGATTTGTCAAGTCTGTGGTGAATATGGTGTTGGCTGATGATTAACCCATTGTTAATGCAGTACAGCATATAATACTGTACATATGTGATACAAAATGAATTACCTCCAAAGTCCAACCAAATAGAATTAATAAAATGAATAGTTTTCTTGGTTGCTTCATGTAAACATGTCAATCAGTTCCCGGAATTTTGGGTAAAATGGAAGCAATTGTGTCCAAATTATTTTGATTCATAATAGGTCCCAATTTTATGGTTTATCAAGATTCTAAAATGAAAGCAGACATTGATCCAGTACTAGTCTAAGATCCTGTTTGCTGAAGACCTAGAGAGCAAACAAAGAAAGTATTTCTCCTGCTTGTATCATTTATGAAATAAACTTGTACCATAAAAGTAGCCTTTTTTTTGCCACCACACAGGAGCATAAAAAGTAAAAGAAAGACCCCCCCCCCCAAAAAAAAATAGAAAAAAAGATTCAAACTATGATTTCAATATTAATTGTTTCAAATGGAAACATGATCTGTCTTTGTTAATGATCAAGCACGCACGAACTAACATTACGTGGAATACCAGTATAAGCAATAATAAACATAGTTTGAATAAACATAATCAAAGTTCAACTGCATTTTTTCTACATATTAGCCTTTGAGACACCTGGCACAGACTTTTGAATTATGGACATACTGTACTGAAAGACCATCCCAAATGCAATTAAGACATAAATTATGTTGGAAGAGACTCACAAAAGATATGTCTGAACTTCTATCCTCCCATGCAAATCGTTAAGCAAAACATGAAATATCATCACTTTAATTGTGTCCATGCCCTTACCATGCAGCCCTGGACTTTTGAACCATGTTCTCTAATTCCATAAGGTCTAATTTCACATTAATGTAACGTCAGTATTGTTCCGCCTTACAGGGCAAAACAACAAGCTGTTCGCTATGTTATACAGTAGATAACACACTTTCTTGTTCCTGGTTCAGCTGAGGGTCAAAACCAGCAGGGCATGGAGGTAAAGAAATCCTTGAACTAACGAATGGTGCAAGGTTAAAACTTAGAGGTCAACGTGATGAGTGTAGATGAACATGTATGGATTCAATGAGCCCTTATTTCAGAACATGGTCATTATGATATTTACCACTGAAAAAGGATTTTAGGAATTTCAAAGAAATTACTTCATAGACAGAGCCCCTGTCTCCGAGAGGGGGCAGGGAAGGCATACGGCTCCCCAGCCCGTCTCCGAGAGGGGGCAGGGGAGGCATATGGCTCCCAGTTATTTTCATTGCAAAGATACACATGGGCATGGTGCCAACATAGATGGCAATTTCCACAACACTGAACGTTTGTTGAACTTCTGCCCCTCTAACCCCCCCCTCCCCACTATTTCAAATCTCAAACATGTGTCAGGGTGCCTGCATGAGCTAGGAATGTATTAACATTCAAATATAAATGGTAATACGTACGGTCAAGAATTACATGCAAACAGTGCTTACTTACTTCCATGCCTTTAAGTTTGTAATTTGCAGTTACAAACAGGGTTTGCAGGTTTCTTCCGGGGTGGAAAAAAACGCGGAAAAAAACGCAGTTTGTTCCACTCGGAAGAAATAGGTTTCTTCCAGTTTCTTCCGGCCAAAGTGGAAGAAACTCATTTTTTGGGGAAAAACTGTTGATAAAGTTTCATAACAACCTGCAATGATTTCTAACTATGTAATAAATGGACAAGAAGCACTATAGTGTCATCTAGGTAGTCTATATCTAGGTTTGGAGCACATGACCTGCTTCCAGCATATACTGTACACAATATAGTGCTAGGCTACTAGCATCGGACAATTCAGGGAACAACTATGTGCAAGCAATATTTTGCAGACCAGAATGGTCCTGATTATAGCCCACTTCTTAGTTAAAACTAGTTTCTGAGTGGAGGGGCAAGTGTTCCCTGGAAACTAGTGTATTAAATTTTGTATTAAATCCTCAGTGCATGGGCCAATCCAGGTTAATCATTCATACAGTATGGACAGTTATGCAATTCTGGTTGATCAGGGATCGCGAGATGATAAGAAGTCCTTCAATATTGTGATTTATAAGCAAACATCTTTTGGTGTAGAAAAACAACCCAAAATTATAATCAAAACAAAAATATAATTTTTGATGGTTTCAATGGTTTGCATATCAGTCAGATGGTGGTAAACTATTTGTCTCTTTATCATGTATGTGGGTTGTGCTGCGTATATGCCAATTTTCAGTTTTTTTCCAGTTCCGGTTTCTTCCAGTTTCTTCCGGAAGAAACTGGAAGAAACCCGGAAGAAACAGGTTTCTTCCAGTTTCTTCCACGTCCCCCGGAAGAAATAGGTTTCTTCCGGAAGAAACCGAACCCTGGTTACAAATGATAGTATCCACATGTTGTCACATGTATATCATGCACAAATTCTAACAGGACCTTTCATACATAATTTTCTTAATTTGACTCTGAAACATTAAGTAATAGGACAAACAAACAAAACAAATGATTGCAAAATGTGTGGCCATAACAGGCCACCCCAGAGAATGGGTACTGTTACAAAGCCAAATATACAACTAAGAAAACTGAATATGGAAAGAACAATAGATACGAGCCATGACTGTTCTTCCTTTTCTGATCAGACACAAAAAAACAGCAGCGAATGTAGTATCAAGAAAGAGGGTCGAAACTTTGACCTAATATGGGTGGGTGGTAATCTCTGTGAAGGAATACCATACTAGGAAGGGTTTTCTCTCTGATAACAGATCTGTGAATTTGATTGTATCCAACCAGAGATCTTCTATGCAGATTGACACATTTTTCAAGCCACATCCTGTTGATATACAGAGATGATGAGGATATCTCTGTTGTACCATTGAGTAGTCAGGAACAACAGAGAGTGGGTAACTTAAATCACTTCCTGTTGCCGACGTCATCCATCTAATCTTCTTCTTTGTCGTACCGGGTTAACAGACACAAAAACAAAGAAATGACCAATTTCTTCCTAATTTGAGGGGAAGGAAGTTCGGTGTTTCTCTTCGTTATAATACTCTGGTGTATGTATGGCTGCACGAACACGGTACGGTGTTTGGGGACGAAGCTCGTTAGCAGCAAGCTCTGTGATTGCTACGTAGCTTTTTAACGTCGTTGGTAGGTATTCTACTAGTAGTAAGAAGAGAAGAGACACTCAAAATAATCTCCCGAGGCCATTGTAGGAAAGGGATTCATTTTCTATTGGACTGTGGGGTAATAATCAGTGTTAACAGATTCTGGATATTACACAAAGGAACAGGAACAGGAAAGACTAGTTTCAAGTCTACTGTAACTTAACAAAAACCACACTGCTTATATTTAGGACTGCATATCGTTACTCCACCAGTTGGATTTTGTATCGAAAAAAAAAGATTGCTTTTCTGCATGGTAGGTCATTTTGGCATAATTAATACTTTAAATGTAGACAATACTTTTTTTTTTTTTTTCACTTACTGATGATCATCTAATATAAAGCATGAAACATGTCTACTCAAATAATTAAAAATATAAGTTAGTATTACAATAATTCCTCTACTAGTTGAGCCATCACATATCCATGGTATGACATAGGGTGGTACAGAACTTAATTGTTACCTGTACAATATATGAACTACACGATATGTTGTACAACTATTTCTACCCATTACTTTTTTCCACATCTATAAAGAAAAAAGTTCTGATTTTTGTACTGTAGCAACTTTTGTTCCTTTCCATTGGCAAATCAGGTGACAGTAAGAGAATATATGAAAATATGAGAATAATAAATAAACAAATTTGATAGAGTCAAAACATGTTTCATTACTTTCATAACTCTATTGCATATGACAACTTTGTAAAGCTTCCAGCAAGGTGTATGTGGGAGGGGGGGGGGGGAAGAAGGCAGAGGGGATATGCGAGGAACGAGGGAGTAGAAATTCTGTAAAGTGCATATTGTGGACGACTGATTGGCCATTCTTTCATTGGCACTCTGTAACAAGTTGTGTGGACATGGGGTAAGATTGGGAGGGGGGGGGGGGGGGGTGGGGGGGGTTGATGGCAGGAAAGCGGAAGAAATGAATAATGGCAAAGTGTATTGTAGGAACAAGGACTTTTCTCATCTGTGCATAGTTATGAACCTCTCTTTTACCATCTCATAATTCACAATTCAACAGTTCCAATGATCAGTGCAAGTCCAAAAGATTCACCTTTCTCTTGCCCCAGTGAAATGTCTCTGTCCAAGACTATATATCAGGCATGAGCAAACAGCTAAACTGAGCTAATGTGCCTCCCTGAGTTGTATGTTATTATTGTTGCTGTGAGAGAATTTGCTGGCTTTGAGTGTTAATTAGGTCATGGTTTGGACTTGAACTAGACTTCCATCCACTGGTCTTACGTTCAGCTTTGATCTCCGCGTAAAATCGGTTATATCGTTTAATATGCTAGTAGAACCAAGAACAACTGTTCACCAAACATTTTTCAAACTGTTGCTAAATGATCTGTTGCTGCCATGGTCAAAATACATGTACATACATCCCTTATCCAAAGAGAATATTTATATCTAGAATATTAACCTCTCTTCTTGTCAAGCTTGTTGTCAAGCATTCTATAAGATACTGATTGGTATTTTCTCTCTCTTTCTCTCTCCTCACAGGTTCTTTATACCATCGGTAGAGGTGACGAACATCTTTGAGCACTCCGGATAAAATAATTTTGATATTTTCTCGCTCGGACATCAAAGAGCTCTCTATGAGTAACTGTGCCATCACGGCAGGTAATTGTATGAGTCGATCCATTGTCATGGGGCAGAAGGTTTCGGGCGGGATGAAGCAGATAGCTAGGGAATCCCCCTCTTACAAATCCCACCACCGCGATCTAGCTTACAGTGGCGACCTACAGAAGCCCAACCGGCTGGACCTACTCTTGGACATGCCGCAGGCGGACAAAGATGTGCAATACAAGTACGCCTGGAACGAAGACGACAGATCGCTCAATATATTCGTAAAGGAAGATGACCCAATGACATTTCACAGACATCCCGTCGCCCAAAGTACAGACTGCATTCGTTCCAAAGGAGGTTTCACGCGTGGACTTCACGTTTTTGAAATTTCATGGAACCCCAGACAGCGGGGTACGCACGCCGTCGTGGGCGTGGCGTCCAACGAAGCGCCGTTACATTGTGTAGGTTATCAGTCTCTGGTAGGGGCAAACGAAGAATCGTGGGGTTGGGACATCGGCAGGAAAAAGGCATTTCACGACTCAAAACACAACGCAGGAGTACAATATCCTCTTCTCGAAAATGTAGACCACTTTGTCGTTCCGGAAAAGTTCTTAATGGTATTGGATATGGACGAAGGTACCCTCAGCTTTATTGTGGACGGAAAATTCCTTGGGATTGCATTCCGTGGACTGAAAGGAAAAACTGTCTTTCCAATCATCAGTGCCGTTTGGGGACACTGTGAAATCACACTTAAGTACATAGGAGGCCTTGAACGTAAGTGTACCATTGACATCAAAAATTGTTTGAAGTACGGTTCATTCACTTAGTTCCATGCGTCAGATTCGGAAAAATTTACATGCGTCTACTTTCGATGCTGTGATTTGGGGCTATTTTATGTGTTTGTGTTCTTCTCATTTCTCAAAGCAAGTTGATGTAGTAGTAATTATTACCATCTTCAATGACAAGATGATAAAATCTTTTGTACTAGTCACTGAAATGTGAGGCTGTGGATGACACAAATAATCAGGATGTTAAAAAAAAAAGTGTCTATTCTTAATTTCAGACAAGTTCAAGGTATGTAAAAAAAGAAGTATGCGTGACCCTCTTTGTATACAAGACCTTGCCTTCTGAACCAAACATGTACTACTTTCTTTATAGCATTAGTACCAGATTAACAAAGTTACTATTGGTATGGAGCAAAGAACTTTATGGTTAGAACGGTATTTGAACCGCTGACCTGTCTGTTGTAACTCAGAGGTCACTTGTTTGAATCCTGTTCAAGCCATAAACTTCTTCGCTCTTTCCCATGATCTGAAATATCCCGTCAGTCTTCCATGATTCCATTTCCTTATTAGGTTACTAATTATGGGAGGTGGCAGAGAGCAGTTCCGCTACCTCTCACCTAGAGCTGGGTCTGATGCTGCTGCATCCATCTAGACATACATAGAACAGCATGTTACCTTTATTTACATTTGGTCCATAAATTTATTTTTGTATTTTTTTCCCCTTGACAGCATCACCATTACCCCTACAAGATCTATGCAGAAGAGCCGTGCGTGTATCGGTCGGACAACAACATCTTGAAGGCATCTATGAACTGCCGTTGCCAAACACAATGAAGAGATACGTTCTTTACCAATGAAGGGACCAGGAAGAATTAGTCAGGGTCTTCTCTATCTCCGTCCGTCCGACAGTTTTGTATTTCACAGAAACCATCCTTTTTAAGGGCCTGGTGCATCATGGGATAGATTGAGCTCTCATGTGGACAGTGCATCATGGGATAGATTGATCTCTGATGTGTACAGTGGATGATAATGGCCAGTGAACATCTCTCTCTATCTCTCTCAATGCAGTTGATATTAGCTAGGATAATCAAAACAAGCAAATAAGAGGGGAGGGTCACTCAACAAGAACGAGGGTAGACCCAAGACGAGGCCAGAACATCTTAGAAGGGAAAAGAAAATGTGTAAAGCTTGTTTCATGTCGATGGGTACGGATGGGCAAAAGAAGGAAGAATTATTACGAAAACTGCCTCTGAATCAGGGAAGAAGTGATTTCAAGGCACAGAGAACTGAAAAGAATATTTACTCTCACCAGTAGTCGTTTTCTTTTATTATGAAAAACTGTTGAAAAGGAACAACAACTCACTATAAATATAAATCACTCATTTGTTCTGTACAACAACTCAGATTTTGTGGGCAAAACTGTTGTAGGGGAACCTATGCATTTTTGTCTAACACTTGAAATGTTTTTTTTTTGTTTCTGTTTTTTTTTTTTTTCGTGGTCTGTATTTTCAAACTTGGAATATGAAATGTGCTGCAAAGAACCAAAAAAAACAAACAAAAAACGTGTGGTCACTGCCATGTGAAATAAAAGCAATTGATACTGATTCTGAAGTTCAGTCAAAGCGATTTGCATTATTTAAATCCAAATCAGGCTTACGATTGGCTGGCAGTGAAAATATTTTATACAGAAAGACACAGTGTCAATATGTAAAATTTTAGATTTTGAGTTCAATTCTTGATGCTCACTTTGAGTCAATGGGAACATAAATGTTTCTTTGCTTTGTTTATTATTATTGCCATCTTTTGTAAACTGTTTTGAGGCGTCGATGTTAAATCGACGCTGCACATACTCAAATGACCACGCAACACCAACACCGATGTATACTGTAGTCGGAATACACTTAGCCGACTTTTAGATTACATACGTTGTGACACAAGTTAGACAATGGATTAACTATACTACTTTCATAAGTTACTTTCATAATTTAGGAACTAAGATATTGCAGTGTAATTGACATGCCAGTAGCCACAACCTTTCCACCAGGTAGTAGTCCAAAGTTTCCAACAAGACAAAAAGTCAACAGAACTCTTAAAACGTGAATGCTCTGCACCGAGAAATATGACAAGCTTCCTTGACTTTTGGATGAAAGGTATTTTTTGTTCTTTTTGTTTATGAAGGCTTTACATTGATTCCTAAACAACAATTTTACTGTGCCTTTCAGGCTGTCAACATTTGAACAGTACTGTTTTTTTATGCCGTAGCCTTCTTATGTATGTGACATGTTTTTTTAAAGTGACTGTTACCTTTTTATTCCCTTCTTAAATCTGATATGTGTTTGAATGTTTGTGTAAAACTGCCAGAAAGTTGTTCTACTGTGATGAAAGTCTGAAACTATTGTGGACAAGAGTAGGTAATTTGTCTCTGTGCATCATTGTCTTCATAATTATTTTGTCATCATATTCATTAATAATCGGTTCAAATTAAGTATTATACTGTTTTAGAGTCAAACAATCTATAAAAAAAAAACAACTTCGGAGGTCTAAATCCCAAAAGTTCTGGGTTCTCAATGGTGGTGATGGTAAACCACATTTCTTGTTTGTGCTTATATTGGCTGATATGAACCCTAGCTGGTAAACAGTGATTCCTTTCTCAGACCTCTGACACAAAAGTTCATTTCACTTCAAAGAAAATTTGGTAATCAGTCATTTTAAAAGGAAGCCTGAATCAAAGTTGAACTGCAGACAATATCAAGAGAAACATGGCCATGAATCCATACTAAAGATCAAATTCAATCAGACTTCATGCGATTATCTGACACTGAAAACGAATGATTACATCAAATCAACACTCTGGGAACTTGTGATCATACAATCATACCAGTTATGAATTATTCATGAAATTCATGAAGAATGTGATCATGACTTCTCATTTTAAAATAGGGTCAGATTGTACTTTGAAGTTGTAATTTGGTGCTCTGTATACCCGCTTTAATAAATACTAACTTTTTTTTTATAGCCGCAGTATTACCTTTTAATGTGTATTCCAGAAAAATTGAACTTGATAACAAAGTCTTCTTTATTTGCAGTAAAATGAACATTTAGAAAATAATTGAAATAATGATACAAAATGTAATATAAGGTTGAAATTTATAGAATCAGCATGTTCAACTCGTAAACATTGTTGTATCGTGTAGATCACTTACTACTTCAATAGGGCGTAGTATTTGGCTTGCTTTTAACGTCGTCGTGACGACTGGGCAATATTTTATCCGTTTTTACTATGCAATGCATACAAGATCATTTTTGAGAGAAAAATTTGTTAAGGTTATGTATGCATAAATGGCCCAAGGGTGCAATATGATAATTTGTAAACTTTCCAGAGATAATGGGGGAATCTTATAACTGTGCTTTTATACTCAATCATCGTGAGTGCACGCACTGGAATGTCCCCTGCATCTGGAGAGCAAACTTTAGTATGATATTAAACATGAAATTCAAAGTTCTTATTTCTTTTAAAAGATATCTGGGATGGGATAACAAATATTCAAAATTACTAAATATTGTTTATATTTAAACCCAATCACACCAGCTTTTAGTAGAAAGATTTTCAAATTTCAAAATTTAAAACAATTATATTTCTTTCACTTGGGTAAGACTTTCAATGATCCTTCCCCCCACCCCCCCTCCACCCCCCGAACAATTCTGATATGTGCCTGAACTGTTAGACTAAAATCCTTCTGCACTGAATCTAGAACAAAATTTAAGACAGCTGGATGCATTAGAATATCTTCCTCAGTCCGTTATGGAGCAAGTATTTCACTGGTTGATGTATTTCGAGTTGACTCAACTTGCCTCCAAATTTTGAAACTTTCCCATGTGTATCTTTGTGTGAGAGCAATCTGCTACTTTCTTCATCACCCGAAGATATTTTATTTTCTAATCCAAGAGTGATCCTTGTAACTTCCTGGGAGTACTTTGATGGGCTAGTTAGTACCTCCATCAAAAATACTTTTGGAATTTTGTTTTAACCCATGCTGAACCCTGTCAGAGAATTGAGGTGAGCTATTAATATCTTTAACCTGAATATATAGAGACTGCCTGTACCAGAGTATCCAGATGCTCCGCTGTATTGAAAAAAGTCTGTCAGATTTAAGAAACTAACAATCACTAAGTTCCCTCCAGAGAGGATAGAAGGAAAAAATGCCAGTGACTTTATTTCTGTCCGAAAATAACCCAGATCTTTTATGGAGCTTGGTCTATTATTCTATCTACCTAAGGTAGAAACTTAATGGCATCTGGTGAGCATATGTTCACAACTGGGAGATGCACAGTCTTTTACTTTTGGGTAGATTGAAAAGGACTCTCTCTCCCTCCCTTCTCTCCTCCTAGCTGCAGGGGCTTAATTTCAACCATCTGCAATTGACAAAGTCCAGACAGATTTAAAGGGACATGCAGGATATTTTAAAATTTTGTATATATCGGTTCATAAAACATGGGCAATTTTGATTTATAGTTTTCCTGGAAGTGATGTGCAGACACTGTGGTATCTCTGTGGTATTTCTTAAAGCTTCTTTTCTGGGACGACAGTTTATTTAAAGTCAAATATAATTTTGTCTGCCTGGGCTGTGTAACTGATCTTTTGACATGCCGTTTATTGCTGCTCAAACTTTCCTTTAATAATAATAAAGATCTGGCCTCTCATTTCTTGTTTTATATAGAGGGGGGGGGGGGGGGGGGGAGACATAGGTGGAGAGAGAGTAAGAAGGAAAGATATGGTCAGCTGAGTTTACCACTGAAACCACTTTTCAACTGCCTAAGGAGTAAGGCCAACCCCTTGTGTGTTAGTAACCTAAACCACAATAATGTCAATCTAGAAACTGTTAGCATACAATGAACAGACGGACATGCTATTTAGTGTGTATTAGAAAGTTGCCAATGATCGACTTACTCAAGCCAGTTTCCTGTTGTTTTGCATTAATTAGCATGTCTGCCAACTAATTAGACAGTAGTTTGATCATCTGAACCTCAAAGCTGTTAGACAAACAAACCATGACCATAAAGTGAGGTGTTACTAATTGGTTTTCAATCTGAAGTAAATTTTAATTTGTTTCTATTGAAAACTTTCATCAGACTTAAGTTTACCATGTAATTTGTTCAAGCACTATATATATGGGTAAGATTTATGCAGTAGGTTTTGAAACAATTGAATTACTCCAATATATATCCAACTTCTCCAAACAGTGCATTGTGTTTCATCGCAAGGTTATGCAGTGCAGGTTTACGAAATCGGCTGGTTCTCGATGAAGACATTATTGTAATTATGTAACTTTTCTCCTAGTTCTCCTCCTTTGATTGACTCAAAGGTGATTAATTAGCTATCAATTAACGATGCTCTCTCCTCGTCTCTTAAGAATATCCCTGTTGTCCAGAGATGTTTGTTCATGTACTTCTTTTTCAAGTGAGCCGATTCAGGATTCAAAAATTTCAGTGGTTTATTTTTACTCCATTGTTCGGTGGAAGACATGAGTTTGCTTCATTGTAAAGAGTATTAATGCCTAGAACAACTTTTGAGTTGCAATGCAAAAACATTCTGTAAACTCTAATATTTTTATCATGGTTGAATCAATGTTTATTACCATGTTTAAGTATAAGCAGTAGTATATACTATGCAAAGAGCAAATTACACTTTGAAAGCAAATTTCAACCACTGTAGGTAAAATTGTGTTCGATGGTGAACACTGTATTATAATCGTGGAGTAATGTGTGTGTGTTTCTTCAGCCAGCCAGTATCAAGATAAATGAGTCACAATGAATACAGAATCCCTTCTTCAACATGAGTCATAACTACATAAAAAATTTAAGAGAACATTTGCTGCAATTACGAAATGTGAGACTTTCTGTTACATAGTAATGTGATGGTTGTGGGCTTAATGTTTTGTCTGTCTCTCTCTCTATTGAAATCAGATTCAATAAAATTTCTCCAATAATTAACTTTTAGAAAATAGAAAGAAAAGGGTAATAAGTAACACTATGTTATCAGATGCCATGCAAAATCCGCTACCAAAATTTCACAATTCCTGAAAATAAACGGGCACAAAACGTAGCGGTTGTCAGAACGTCAAAAAAATTCATTGACGAGCTAGTACAAATTGCCTGGTTACCAGGACAACTCAGAAGCTATTTCATAAGCTTTTAGTTATTTTTATACCATCTTACAGATGCAATTCACAGCATTTTCCCTCTCACTTCACCGATCAAGAGATATATGTCAGTATTTCTGCTCCACCCTAGCATTTGTTTTGTTGCTGTATGAAATCTCATATAAATTTATCCGTTTTCAACGCTGTGATTTTAAACTAAAGTGCTGTTGATGACTTAGACTCGGGTGCCAAATTCGAGTGTCTTTTCTTACAGTACCCAGAACATAATTAGCATTATTGGTGATGATGTATCATGTCTTATTTTAATTTTTAATTTTTTTTTAATAGGAAATACTGCATTCCTTACAAACCTAAGTGCAATATGAGCAGTGATTGTTTCACAAGTTTGGTTTTTTTCCTCGTTGTTTTCAAAGGAAAAAATTACACTATTTAAATGTTTTTTTTTTTTTTATGATCATGTATGAACCAACAAGAGAATATGTAACTATTAATATATACATTTCCAAGAATCCATGTTATCAATCGTGATCCAAAACTACAAAAAAATTTTGACATCACAATGGTTATCATGATTTGTAAACTATTTTTATACATTTCCAAACTTTTTCTCGTTATTCTGTCGATTTTTTTTTTCCTTCTGATTGCAATTTCTATGATGTGTATCCTCAGGTACTCACAAATGTAAATACCTTTGTAGGTTTTATGTGAGAAAAAAAAAAATTAAAAATAATAATTACGATGGATTTTTTAATTTTTTTGGCAGTTATTAACAAAAGTCAGTTTTGTAGTTTGTCTCAGTTTCCTATTCAGCTACTATCGCTTTCGTGGTTTGACTGGTTAAATTTGAACCAATAGAAAAAAAAAAGAACTTTGTTTAATACTTTGCTGGGTGTATCGCATGTTAGGAAGGGCCCTATGATGGCAACAAGAAGTGGGACCAAGCAAAGTGAGATTACTAGTATACATCCCAGGCACCGGCATGCCATCTACGTCATTTCTTTTAAATGAGTGATTAGATCATAGAAAGTTTGTCTGGTTTCGCTATCATCTTCATCTGGTAAATATTTGGTCATCTCAAGTATCTTTGCTTGGTGTCTGATTTGCCTTGTTATAATCTTTGCTTGTAGAGGGCAGAATGTTTGCATAAATTTAATTGGGATTTCTCGAGTGGATGTACCAAAATGCAATACATACTCTCGCAGTTTAAATGTCAGCTATTAAGCCTGTTCGAGGAGATATCACCATCGTGTGTACAATGTGATCTTATTATTTTTTGAACTGTTGATATTGAGTCCATTTTGTTATATGGACATGCAAAGAGTATGCATGAGTTACCAAAAGGAACTATTATTACTTGCAGACCAAAAAATGGTGGGATCAAAATAAGTTCCACACAAGAGAAAATATCTATGAAAGTTGAAAGCGGAATGAGTTGTAGAAATATCCTTCCGAATGAAAGATAAAATATGCTGATTCTGCATAAGCTTGATGGGAGAGGACTATTAATTAAGGTAATATGACTTTGAACTGTGAATAAGAGTAAAAAGAGTGGTGATTTTAAGTCTCATGTGTAAAATTCAGTTTTACCTTCAAAAAAACGTTTCATTATTTACCTCAACTGTTTACATAAACTGGTCAAAATATACAACTCAAGTAACAGATATTATACAAAACAAAACACACACACAAAAAATAAAGATGCAAATTTAAAAGTGGTGACCGTGACGACCGTAATTGTTTTTCCTTCTTTCCTCATATTTCATATTTTTTTTAGGAAATGATGCAATTTATCACAAGTGAATAATAGTTATTGTCTGCTTTCATTTTTAGTTCTGATTTTTTTTTTTTTGTTCTTGTATTGTTCTCTTATTTATTGTTGAAAAGAACCGAAGTAATAAGCAATTGTTTTAACGTGGCTGATAAACAAAATCAACCTTTGGCATTTTTTTCTGTTTTCTGTATTTTTTTTTTATTATTATTTTTTTTTATTATTATGAAATAACGTTTGTGTGTTAAATAAATTATTCTGGTGCCAGGAAAAGCAAAATGAAATAATACTTTGTTTTGTATTCATTTTATAAATTTGTTGAAGTACAATTTTTTTTTAAATTTTGGCTCACTCTCAAGCTGTATATTATAATGTCTGCCAAAGCTGTCAAGGTTATGACAAGGGTCCTCCAAACTCCACAGCTGTTTTCTGAAGCAGAAAGGGAACTAATGTCCAGCACACTGCTTAATTAGTGAATACTTGCTCTAGCATTGCACATGAAGTCATATTCCTATATGAGTAAATGTTTCCTTACACACAGAGATGAAGAACCAAGTACTTAGCATGAGAACTATACCCTAGGCAGTTTGACAGTTTGTTGCATTAGTTCACACAGCGCAAGTTTAATATTTACTACTAGAAAGACCGCTCTTAAAATAACCCTCTCTACTCCCTCAAATGCCCCTCAATTGTCCCCTAGGTACTTCTTAATACTTCTTAAAATGCCCCGGAATTATCAAACTTTGGTACCTGCACAATTAATTTTGCATTCAGGACTGTCTTTGACCATTGTGTGGGGGGTTAAGATAAGATAAAAACACAACAGCCACCATTAAGCCTTGCAGTTCTAGATTGTTGCAGCTAATTCAAAAAGGTTTGAGTTGGTTTTGTTGCTACATCACACCTACACCTCTATTAGCATGTATGTTTTATAGGTGTAAAGAAGGGTATTCTGTAATCTATACCATTTAGTTACCAACAATATCTGAGATATTAGAATAGAGATATTAGGTTTTTCCTAACACCTAACAGGCTAATAAAGGTATACTTTTGACACACTGTGCCTTATATCCAAAACTGGATCATTCTAGACACAACAGAAGTTTCCACTGCTGTGCTGTTCGAGATAACTGGTTAAAGAAGAGCGACATAAAATGTAAATATTCTCTTTGAGTACAACCCTCTTGTTCACATGCAATCATCTGGTGAACACTTGAAGATATGTTATACTAGATCTTAAAGTGACAGATCTTA
>KN883634.1:53699-67177 GCA_000934455.1 Apostichopus parvimensis | reverse complement strand
TAAACAACAAAGATCAAGATGACAACTTTGATGGGGAATTGGAAAGTTTTTATACAAACAATTTTTCTTTCATACGAACAGACCAGGTCCATTTAGCATATTTTTAAGGGCCCATCAATTCCTCTCCTTTTACAGAAAAGGATTCTACTATTTCCCAGGAACAGCAAAGACTCAATTTTTTTTTTAAGTCATAAATTTTGATTTGCTGGAAATGTATTTGCTTAGATTATCCTCTGATCTGAGGAGGTAGTCCACAAAGGCAGACAAATAGCATGTATACTGTAGGTTTGTAAGTACGTATGACCACATCATATATGGCACCTTTTATACACAGGTTACAAATGTTCTAAGAAGTAGCAAATGTTCTAGAATCATGGATACACAATCGTTTATGATTTGCAAATCAATTGACAACTGGAAGCTGGCCTAGAATTTTACAAATCTAGCTGCTTCCTAAAGAATCCTAAGTAAATACCAGTGCATGAAAAAGATTGCTACAGCCAAATTCCCAGCCAAATTTTCCTTGAATTAATAATACACAAAGCAACATGTGTCTATACCAGCAGAAAAAGACCCAATTATTTTCTTCTTCCTACTGGCAATCGGCGAAACCCAGTTAATAGCCTGAATTTCGAGGGCCTGACTAGTTGCTATGGTATCCAGCTCGGACCTGTCGTGGGCATAGCACAATCTAGGTATGTAATGATGCTCTATAATCAGAGGAGATACTAAACTGATATAGTCATGTACACTAATTCAACTGGATTTTATCCATATCATAGAAAGAATTCTCCCCGGAGGATACCAGCTAATCAGCAAAAATAGGTCAAGTTTATTTGATGTGATACCAAATATGATCAGATAATTTGACACTGGTTGAATTTCAATCACAATTTCTCTCCCAGGCCATCAGTGATGTCATTGTAAAGCAGGGTTGTCCAACCTTCTGCAGAGGAAGGCCACATGGAATGATTATAATGAAGGAGGGGGCCGCATGAACCCTACGCTCGATTTTTTGCCCGAAGCCCAAGGCAACAAAATGTGAGCACTGCGCGCAGAGCTCACTGATTTATTTTCCTTCCTGAAAAACAGATGAATAAAAGTCCAGCCGCCCCCTCCTCCTCCGCTGAGAGTGTCACAAAAACTGACCTGTATGCAGTGTTTTGGAACCAGAAGGTTCAAATGATTGATTATGTAGCTTCAAATTGTTATCGATAAATCTGTTCACTAAAATTTCGCACCGTAGAGCATTTCTGGCGGGCCGGACGCAACCCTGTGGCGGGCCGGACTGTGGCCCGCGGGCCGTAGGTTGGACAACCCTGTTGTAAAGTGAGTACACTTAACTCTCACACCCGTTGTAATCATTGTTCTGCAGGTAAATTGCAGATTCGTTGCAACTATAGCGAGGTTGAAAAATGGCCTGGATGCAAGAATGGCTGTTAACTAGGTTGGACAAATATTCCTACATTAGAAAAGTGCTGTTACTTGTTTGTTATGATATCACAAATGTTCACACTTCTACAAAGTTTATTTGTTGAAACCTTGCATTCAATAATGCTACACATGCCAAGGTAGTATGATGTTGTCTACTTCCAGGAGGGCTTCAAAATGGAATCATTTTTAAAAATTTTTAAAGGAGATATAAGAATGCTGTTTGTAACAGCTGCCCTTCTTTACTCCATGGAATGGATCACAACATGTGTTTGTTGCTGTTGCCATGGAAACCGTAAACCTTGTCCAGTTTGGGTATTGATGAGCCATAATGCTTGCCTGTCTCCACACAACATATGCATTCCAATTTAACTTACACAAATTGGTTACAGTTTGGCACTGTGCCCTAACTAACCCACTTCTGGTTCAACGTCCACTTCCTCCTTCAGAAATCTACCACTCTGTAAGAACTACCCCGGCTAGTTTCATCCGAATTCTCATCATACCTTATCGTGTTGTGAATTCTTGCCATTTCAGAGGACTATTTTTCAAGTTTTCACCAACTTTTTACCTTCTAGTAACCTTGCATACAATAATGCTAAACATGCCAAGGTAGTATGATGTTGTCTCCTTCCAGGAGGGCTGTCTTCAAAATGGAATCATTTTTGACATCTTTGAAGGAGATATCAGAATGCTGTCCATCAAAGCTGCCCTTCTGCACTGACTGACTAAGAAACCTTTGAATTAAGTATGTCTGTCATATTTGTTCTGCTCTTAGGAATCCGCCCTTGGTTGGACTAAAGGAATCGAATCACAGCAGGTGGTCTGTTGCCATGATACACTCCCTTCTGTAATTTGGCATTTCTTTCCACTTCTTATATAATCTTGTCATAATGACGGTCCATGAAAAATGATGTAATTGGAACATTTTTTTAGCTCTCTAAAGGTGACTGTCCAATGTACTCTGAATTCAAGGATTTATTCAGAACCCATACATTTACACAATACAAGAGGAAAACAAAGACTTTTTTTCCATTACTTATGACCTTTACTACAGTTTATATGTGGGGGGGTGTGGTGGGGGGAGGGGGAGGAAGGGATATAAAAGTACTTACTTTACAACTTTAATAGCATCGGTGGAACAATCTTGTTGGCTGTGTCTTTACCCTTCATAACCTCTACCAGTGCCAGTGCAAATTCAAAGGCAGTCCCTGGACCACGACTCGTAATGAGTTTTCCATCCACCACCACTCTATCTTCCGAGTAGGTGTAATTTCCTATCGATGAAACCAAAAGCAAAAATCAAAACAATAAGAAGACTAAAATAGAATGCTAGAAGCTGTCATGTCTCACACGTAATCGTTAATTAGTCATCAATTATTGGTTGGAAATCACACGCACATAATACATACAGGCATTATATATGGAGCAAATCACCGTCATATTTGCGCAGTTATCTTGTTTCGGTAGGGTTGGTTACATTTGGATAGATCAAGAAACAAACAAAGACAAAGTCAAGCTCTCCATTATAAAATTACTTATCCTCACTCTGAGCATGTTGAACATCTTTGAAATCAGATATATGTAATTTGTCACATGACAGGGACGTCGACAGGGGTTTGAGGACGGGGGAACCAGGAGTCATATGGCTGCTAAGAGGTGTCGAAAATGCCACCTGTGATGCCACGGTGTTTATGGCCCCCCCCCCCTGGACCCCATCCTGATTCAGAGGCTCTGTGAAGAGAATGACATGTGTCCATATACTTTTGTCTGTGTTGTATCATGCGCCACGTACTGATGGCTGAGTAAATGGGTAGACCTTGTTAAGAAGATGTGAATAATTTACACGCTTTGCACTGATCTAGTGCCACACACGCACACGTTGAATGGTTCTATACCATTACTTTATGTTAAAGATACGTGAAGATTCTAACTGCACATATCTGTTGTTGTTTTGGGTATTCAGTGCAAGCCAAACACTTAGCACAAACCAAATATCGTAAAAGTAAGAAAAGGAAGAAGAACATAGATCTGTTCTTTAGTTGGGCATTTTTAAACGGTTATTTTACTCGTTTATAGTCGATCTCACCGACAACACCGCATGACACATGAGCAGGTGGAATGACCAGACTGTCTATGAAGAGGGATGCTGAAAGTCGACATCATCAAAACTGACAAATGTACAAGTATTTCTTGTTTGTCTCACGCAAATATCAGCCTGCACATGTGCAGGTGAGATCATGAAGAAGCTTGTGAGGATGGCGAGAGAGAGAGATTCTGTGATATTCTTAAAACCGGAAATGAAAGAATAGCTTCTTTTTAGTCTCAGGTGGAAGCTATCCACTTGCTGAAGTTCCGGTGGAATGACGGAAGGGAGCTATGAGACCAGCTTAACTTTAACCTTGTAAAACCACAACAGTAAGAGTTCTTTCCTCACAGTTCTAGTGTAATAAAATAAGGCCTACTGTGACCTCTGACCTTAGCAGGTAGTTTGCTGTTATATGCACTGTAACTAAATATAGTAAAGTGGTAGGCTCTCCAAGCCATCTAGCAAACTCTCGTCCCTGGCATTGCTTCCTTCTGGAAATGATTGTTAGAAGCAAATAAACAACCGCTGCACTACACACTTCCAATTTTGAATTTTGTTTGATTCACTTTAAAATACCTAAGGTACCCCTCTAATTGCTTCAGGGACCATTTGAAAGCAAGTCTGAAATCCATGGTTAAAAATTAATCAATTCTTCATGCAGAGAACAAACAAAAAACCCCTCAAAAAAAAAGACACAACAAAGACCGTGAAATGTTATACAATGCTCAGACAATTGAAGAAATTGAATGATGCCGAAACTAGTTCACCCTTCAGATCAAAAGGAGGTACCTCGTTTTAACTTCCTCTGTTAAACTGGGCCCCTTCCCACAGGCGACTGTGATGGAACATCAATGACTAAGGTGTGATGGCCTTGTTTTTCAAAAGAAGCTCAGATTGATCGTTTAACAATGTTGCTACTACAGTCGACTAAGAATTTACACATCTCATTGATATTTCTAGCTCACAGAGCGTTCACAGTACTGCTTGCTGCCTCTTCACCTCGACCATCTTCTCTTACGACGACGGTCGGACATCGACAAGTCCATCAAGAGAGGGGTAAAGAAAAGCAGGGAAGAGTATCGATCCGAGCTCTGATTTTGTAAAAGATTCTTCCAAGATTAGACCACAACTACTTAAAATTGGCCCCAAAACAAAATTATCTGTGGTGTTTTGAGTAGTAGCTTCTGGTCAGTGAGTCACTTTAGGTACTGTGTCATATAAGTAGGATGCTGGAGGCTGCAGCATCTCGCAGCTAGGCTGCATAGCACATCATCCTTTATGATACAAATTACTTTAAAAGATGACTTTAAGCACAAAATTAATTTTGATATAATTTTGATGATGTCAAAAGCCACTATTTTCTGTCAAGGTTGCATGTCTATATATAACACTTTTTATGCAATGCTTCCAAAGTTGTTAATATACCCTTAGGAACAGTAAAAGTACTCCTCGTACCATTGGCCAAGTGCTAAGATGGGGAGAACTTTACTCCAAAATCCCCCCGGCATGCTCATTCAATGGACTATGTGGCTACACGGCGAGAGGCCAGAGAGGTGGATAACAAAAACACAAAACGGTTGAACTTGACACACACACAGAAAAAAAAATGTTTGAGAAATGACCCTTACAGAGCTGAGGTTCATTAACTTAAGTGATTTACCTATACAGTCTAATAACTATGGACCATTAGGACAGTTCCTCAGTTTTTCCCTGCCATGATCGTTAATTGGCGAGTAATTAAGGATATTTGCAGATGATGAGAAAAGTGTCCCTGACAAATTCCACATTTAAAATTAATCGCATACAGTTCCCCCAAACCCACTAGTTTGAATTCAACCAATCAGAGATGCAGATTTAGTTATGAGCCGTTGCTAAAAATAGATTCCAGACTTTGTGTTGGTACAACCAGGGAGTTGTTATGGAACTCCCTGGTACAACTGCCATATAGACTGTACACAAATCAAGCATGGTGTTGTATTACGTATTGGTCAATGACGTTCGTAGTGTTTAAATATTCATATTATGGGCGAGGTTTATTGGGATCCCAACGGAAAGTTGAAAGTTGCAAATTTTTCGACTTTCATGCCACCATTTGAAGTAAGATTTAAATAGATAAGCTAGTTATGTATGTCGTTATGGCATAGTGGAGTCAGTGAGGATGAGAATAATCATAGAAAAGGATGCAAAATGCTGCTTTAATAGGGGGGAGAGGGGGGAAGGAAACATTAGATTTTTATGGTCTCAAATGACATGTTCACAAAATATATTACAAATTTTATCAAGGACAAATTATGTTGAGTGTCATTCAAGGGTGTTCTGTTGTTATTGAAGAACATGTATGTTTTGGCTGAATTATTAAAATTTTTAATTTATGAAACAATGGATTAACGACAACATTTAGGCATGTACAGAGGAGCTGACCTCATCGTTAAATCAGCTTTAAAGCTTTTGCATATTTTAAAGATGAATATCTTGGAAACCGTGGTAGCTACAGAAACAGTAAGTAGAGCTCATATTCTTCCTTTTTACTCAGACCGTGACATATATAAAGGTAAAAGTGCTGCCTAAAGTCATCTTGTACATACTTGGCCTGATGATTCCAGGGACGCTGTTAGCATAATAGATACAGCAAAACTCTCATCTAACAATTTGAAAACACTTACCCCTAAATACCAACATCCTTGTCATGCAATCGACGATGCACCCAAATTAATATGCAAGATGTGCAAAGCATTTTTTTGGGGGGGCGGGAGGGGGGGAAGATTGCAACTCTTGAGGGAAAACCAAACCAAGCCAAGGAGATTTCTGCAAATAATTGTTTCAATTGCCGATTTGAGCTCGTCAGTTAATAATTCAAGGACATCCATAAGGTAAAGGCAATGCTTCCATAGTTGTCATATACACCCTCAGGAAATGTAAAAGTGCTCTTCATACCATTGGCCTCTTAAGATGGGGGAATTTTACTCCAAAATCCCTCCGGCGTGCTCGTTCAACGGACTATGTGGCTACATGGCGAGAGGCCAGAGAGGAGGATAACAAAACACAAAATGGTTGAAATCTGAATGCACACACAGAAAAAAAAAAAACGTGTGTCTAATTATAGCCAAGATCTGTAATGAAAAACCTTTGCATATCATGCGTCCTTTAATACAGATGATGGACAGATAGTAAGATAGGTAGAACATAGCGGCCTGTCCAACTGTGCATTAATTGCATGCTTGGTTACACACATCAAGCGGCGCACCGATACCTGATTCCTGAATATATCCCGATTAGGACGATACCGTATGCGTTCATTTGTCCGAGCCTTCTTCAGTGAGAATGAATGATGGACAGCAAGAATATCACAGGTTAAAATTGCTTTTTGGGCGTCTTCCATCCTCGTATTTTCCAACCCGATTTGTAATCACCTGTTAAGTTTGCCGGGTCAATGGTACAGTTACTGTACATGAACTTGGTACCGTTTGGGCTATATGTTCCATGCTATTGCATTCTTTGTCCGTGTTTATTAGCGTGTTGAAACATAGCATCCGACTATGAAAAGACGGAAGGGGCACTTTCTATGTTCTTAACCTCCAACTCTCACCGCAACGAAAAACCACGGTCCGCTGCCGGGGAAGATATTCTGGTCCTATCGCAGACAGATGTACAGTAGTTTTAATATTAAGTTCATATGTAAGTATTAAATATGAGGTGTTTTGGGTAGAAGTAGCTTTAGTTCTAATAAATGTACTCACCACTCTGCACCAACAAATCTTTGACCGAAGGGTGGGAAGTCAACTTCTTGCCTTTAGCTATCCCGTGAGATAGTAACGCAGTAGGAGCTGAAATAAAGAATTGCGAAATGGTAATTTTTTATATGTAAATAATATGGTTTGTATGAAATAGAGTATATCTAAAACATCCATGGGAGTTTTGTTTCTCTCAGCACTTGGGTAAATCAACAAAGACTAGAAAGATTGCACAAAGCACCAATTGTGATACGTTGACCAGAATCGAGCTCAACGAATATCAACAAGGCCTCAACAGCTCAACAGTGATTAAAGTAGAGAGCGTGGTGGACGATTGGCTAAGGCGTCGGACTTGTGATCCAAGGATTGCTGGTTCGATTCCTGCCTAGTTCATTACGTTGTGTCCTTGGGCAAGATGCTTTATCTCAATTGCCTCTCTCCACCCAGGGGTTAAATGGGTACCTGTGAGGTAACTTGTCACTGGGCGCAGTATATAACTGCAGCCGCCTGGAGGGATTGTCTCTGGGACAGGTTATCATTGACCAGGGATAACATATCATATCTGTAAAGTGCTTTGAGACCTATTGCTGGTATAAAGCGCTATAGAAAAAGTGGAATATTATTATTATTATTATTAAGTAACATGTGCTTGGTGACCTAACACTATCCATGGCTCATACAGCTGTATGACAAAGAGTAAATTACCATGCATGGGCACTCAATTACTCAAGACAGAAGATCCAACGATGGTCTATGATTGGTTGAATCTGACTTGGTCATCAGTTTGTCGCCCAGACACATTTTCGTACTAATTTAAACCAATTAAAATGTTGCAAAAACTAAAATCCGACATTTTAAAAAAATTGTGATTTTGAACGTCACTATTTGAAATTGAACTTGGGAAGTCTAGCAAATGATTAGCATTATTATAATAGAAATTTAGAACCATCCACACCCCCCCCCACCCACCCTCAAGAAAAAGAAAATAAAGAAATAAAATCAACTGAATACAAATGCAAAAACCCAACAACACCATATCACTGTTCTATGTAATAGAGGTAACTGCCATGAAAATGTCTCCAATAAGCTATTAAAAATCTTATTCCATTTAAGAGATATCACTAGGATTTATTTTTTATTTAAAAAAAAAAACTATTTTTTCTGGAATGGAGATGGATTTAGCAAATGCTAAATCTAAAATATTGAAGCCGCATGTTTACAATGATGGCTCGAGTATCAGTGTCAACTTTGTGAACATTCTACATCAAAAATGTGACAGAAAATCAAGGCGAAAGTTAAACCTTTCAGATTCTAGTGGCTCTATGACAGATTTGACCAAAGTGACAGCTCCCAGACATGAATTTTCTTAATAGGACTATATCTCAATCGAAGCTATAATTTTTCTGAACTGTTTGTTGGTGTTGTTTTCCACAAAGATCTCTGTCATATAAACTAAAGACGATGGTTGATGTAGTTTCCCCTATAATGCTTCTTGTCCTTTTCTCTGCCAGCATCAATTTTTCATTTACAAATACTGATATCATTTCATTTTGAAAATTTATGACCTATACAAATTCATCTTAGCATAAAAAATGCATACTTTTCTTCTTTAACTCTCTGAGATAGTCTCTGAAGAAAGATGGGCCAGCTAGGAAATGAAACATCAGGCCCTCTGACATTTAAGTTCAAGTCAAATATACATGGTTACAGAAGCTTTGAATACTCTGGCTCTTATCTCTGGAACAAGTTACCAGATCACATTCGAACATGCTCTAAACTTTCTACATTCAAAAGTCTACTTAAGACCCATCTTTTCACTTGTTCTTTTGTAAATTAATCTGCTTTCTTTGTAGAGCGCCTTGAGCAGTGACTTTTTTCTACTGATTTGGCGCTTTATAAGTCTCATTCATTATTATTATTAAAGAAACAAAAGCATTTAGATAAAAGGAACATGAAAAATGCTAGTGTCTCTACCAGACCTACAGTACCCTCAACATATGACAGAAAGCAGGCGTTATCCTCTAGCACAGCTTGATATATTACCCACCCACACATTTAACCTGTACTTATCAGTGATGCTTCTCTTCTTCGTATTCAGGAGTCAACCCGACACCACTTCCCCTTCTTGACTTTATCGCTCCCCCTCTTCCGCCGATATCAGTTTCCTTGGTTATCATATTCTGACTGACAGCGAGAATTATGGGGGCGACCTTAAAAAGTTTGTTCGACATAACTCTTGTGTCAAATAGACGGATCAAATTCTTCCCGTTGGATTATGGATTTCGTTTCGAGGGACTTTCTCAAGCAGATCCTTCCTTGTCAAGCTACAGTTATCTACTTAAACAGGATATAAGATAGATAAACCGGCTTAAGTATCTAGTCACTTTCTTGGAAAAAAGGCTGTTCTAGTTTAGAGAAATGATCCACTTAAAGGTTTATCAGTTATGTATTATAAAACAATTTAATACTTTTTTATAAATTTTTCAATTCCTTGTTAACCCATATATGAGAATTTCTACTTTTATGTTGATAAATGTTGATATCATTATGTACTTAAACATGTCTTTAAATGTTAAAATATTTTGGTGTTTGATACAGATATTGGTAACCCCTTACCCAGTAGTCCATGTTTATGCATGAGGCTTTGGTTATTACCATTATGTTGATAGGGGTTATGTATGTTGGCTTTAAATAATCACAAAAGTGGAAATATATCTAAAACGAGAATAACTGCTTGCACGGCAGAAGACGTATAAGGAACACACATATTTTTTATGTATTCTGAAATAAAGTTCTCATTAACTCATAAATTACTCAAAAACATACATTAAATGCCAACCTAGCGCATTACGAGTAGAGACCTGTGACAAATCTAGTACAGGTAGGCCCCTTGCAATATCATCTACGAATGAACCAGGTCACATATCCAGAGTCAATGCATGCTAAAATCTTAAATACTGCCCTCATTTCCTTTGGGGGGAAACATTTCATACTGTAGTTTTGACTTTTCTATTTACTTGTCTATTTACTCTGTAAACTTATGATCTTTCACATACTTTTTAGAATACAAAACAATACTTCCTTTGCCAGTTTCAATATTTTAAAGTCATAGCTCTTTAATCAGTACCTTTTTCTTCTTTGACAAATTCCTTTACGCAATGGCCATGTAGGCCTAGAATTTCTAGCCACTTGCTTAAAGAAATGCCAGTACTTCAAAAATCAAAAATTTTCCCGAGTTCCAATACACATCAGTTACTTACTGTACAGGATTTTGAGAGCTCAGCAGAATTTAATATTTTGCTGATAATAAGCGGTTTAAATACAGGGCTTATGTTAATAGGTATGGAAATCATGCTGATTCTATGACTGACAAAGTTCTGTTAACCAATTATCCATATATTATCCATATAAATTCTTAATGTTTACTGGCACAAAATTGCCAGTGCCTTTTGTTTTTCTCCTGGCAAACAGCAAAATCCACTGGAATTTAGCCAGTGCTACATAGCCTCCTAACTATTAAGCAGGCGCATAGCCAGGAATTTGCCAAGGGAGGGGCGAACCTGTAGGCAAACTATCAGAGCCGTATATATGGCTCTGCAAACTATCTAAGCGTACCGCCACCATGAGTTGGCGCGAAACGCACAAGACAATTTTGGCCGAAAATGCCTCCCAGATCACTGGAAATGGCACTTCCCAGGCCTAATTGTAAGTTGCATCTAAGCATTTTCTATTTTGAAATTTCTAGCGATATCATAAAAACATACAAAAAAAATATACTCAAGGGGGGGGGTCGCCCCTTCATGCCCCCCCCCCTTGGCCTGCTATTAAGGAACAATAATACTCTTTGAACAGAGTTACCCTGTAGACTGCTATGGGGACCAATCACTTTCTATCATAATATATTGTTGCTATGGGGATCTATCACTTTCTATCATGTTATATTGTTGCTATGGGGATCTATCACTTTCTATCATGTTATATTGTTGCTATGGGGATCTATCACTTTCTATCATGTTATATTGTTGCTATGGGGACCAATCACTTTCTATCATGTTATATTGTTGCTATGGGGATCTATCACTTTCTATTGTTGATGACTGTGCTTGTTTTGGAGTAGGGTTAGGGACAGGGGGTGGGCAGGGATGTGAACTAGCAGAGGGGGAGGGGGCATGGGGGGGAGATGGATAAGGATATCAAGTTATGGATACTTTACATCTCTCAAACAGACACATAGCACAAGAGTGCTCATCATACATTCATAAAGGTTTAATTTTTCCAGTCAAAATTTAAACATCTCTAAAGTTCTTTCAGGATTTTACTGCGCAATACTTGACCATGATTCTCTCTTAAGGAGTGGTGTGATACTGTCTTCCCTCCAGCATTCCCCCCCCCCCCTTTTCATCGTTCACCTCTCCAGCGTTCCCCTCTCCCGTTCCCTCCCTCCCTACCACAATGACAAATAAATTTGTGAGCTGTTGTGCACAGAATAAGATGGAAACAGTGAAACGTTTGGTCTAATTTACTTTTTCCAAAAGTTTGAATTTATCCAAGAATTAAGCCCTCCACTCTACTTCAACCCCACTAGCTCATCTCATCCCGTCCACATCTTTTAATCTCTCCACGTTTAATTTCTATGCATCTTGTGCTGCGTAATATCAAACCAAACTTCTCACCCGCAATAATTTTTTCCTTACCGTTTTTACCCTCAACACTGCAATGAATGTACGCTGTGATGATCAGGTGATTAATCACTCAAAAATACGACTAAAAGCCTAAAAATGAAGGGGGAAAAAAAAAATACGAAAATAAAAATCTAATTTTAACTCCTAGTTGATGCTCAAGAATTTGCAGAAGTTTATTGCTTCCAGTAGGCACTCCAATATTTTCCGCCGTGAACATTCGTATGACCAGAGGCCGTCCCTAATATTGAACTACACATAGCCAACCTACAAACCTCAAACCAGGTCAAGTGGTTACCCCATAAAAGGAGAACATTCATGTTAAAGGAATACGATGTTGTCTTGACGAGGAGGAAAAAAGGCTTTGAGACATCCACGAGACACATACACGTGAAGTAGTGAAGGAAGTTTTTTTTTTACAGACTTGGTGGTCTATTTTTCTTCTCAGTAAATGCATTGCTTACCCTGACAAAACAGGACCATGAATATCAAATTTAGTAATTATGTGACAGAAATACTATAACAAAGATAGAGTGTTAATATTTCTTTTTCTAGAAGATATATAGAAAGGATTGCCTGATTAAAGGCATTGAAGACTCGCCCCAAACCGCTTGTGGCCATCTGGCAAAGTTAACTTTCTGTTGCTTGCAAGTGACGTTTTGTTCGTGTCGCTACAAAATGCAAACAGTAATGAAACGTGATACCTTGTTATCTTTAGCTGGACCTGAGATGTCCATCGCTGTATCGTTTATACACTATGCTGTGGGTATTGACTGCAGCTGTATGTACTGACTGTACACTAGTGTCTAATTACTGACGGTAGCAAGCTGTGTGTGTATTTTCTTCTGTTACACCTCATTCGAAACTAGGTTAGATTACCGGCATTAGGCGTTTCTTTTTGCGCGAGTCTTCACACCCTTGAAGAGATGTACTCTATGACTTGATATATATCACTTTAAGTGGACATGACATGTATAAATAAAGAGAGCTAGAACTTAGTGACCACAGGGAGGTATGCAAAGGGTTTTTCATGGAATGTCCAAATATCCAGCTATGGATGAAATGTATGTTTAGTATAGCCTATAAATAGACTCAGGGGTACCGAGAATTTACGTGTGGGTGAAAGATCAAAATGACTGATATAAGAAGTTCTATCTAAATTAGGGAAGCAGATAAAAAAATCACATACAAGTTAACAAGATTCAACGGACCTAGAGTGAGCTTATTAGTTTAAAGTACAAAATGAGGTGACCATCGGGATAAACTAGAAGGATTTTAGCATCCACAATTGCTATTTATTGGTAAAAACCTCTTTTTTTGCTCTTGTTTTTTGCTTTTCCATTTTGCTTTTCTTTTTTGCTTTTCTTTTTTGCTTTCTTTTTTGCTTTTCTTTTTTGCTTTTCATATTTTCTTTTCTTTCTTGCTTTTGTTTTTCGCTTTTCTTTCTTTTCTTTTTTTTGTGCCTTTCTTTTTGCTTTTTTTTTGCTTTTCTTTTTCGCTTTTCTTTTTTGCATTTCTTTTTTGTTTTTGGCTTTTCTTTTTTGCTTT
>KN883633.1:34300-46279 GCA_000934455.1 Apostichopus parvimensis | reverse complement strand
ATCTGTACTGGCAGCAGTAGTATCAGGGATCATTGTTGATGAGTCGGTAGTTAAATGAGTAGTTTCTTGTGGTGTTGAAACATCTACAGGAACCGTAGTTGGTGTGTCGGTAGTTATGTCGGAAGTGACTTGACTTGTTACACCATCTGTTTTGACAGAAGTAATATCAAGGTCCGTAGATGAAGAGTCGGTAGTTAAGTGAGTAGTACCCGGTGGTGTTGAAATATCTACAGAATCAGTAGTTGGTGAGTTGGTAGTTACATCTAAAGTGACTTGTGTTGTTCCAACATCTGTAGTAACAGAACTAGTATCAGGGACCGTAGTTGCAGAGTCGCTAGTGAAATCAGTAGTTTCTTGAGAAATGGCTGACGTTGCATCGGCCGTTGAAGAATCAATTCCTTCGGAGGTTACTACCGTAGTGGCCTCTGTTATTGTCGTTGTTGCTGTGCTGTCATCTGTGGTTTCGATGTTTGTAGTTGCCTGTGAGGTTTCTACCTCTGATGTTAACGACGTTGTCGCATCAACAGCAGTGGTGGCTGACGTTGCATCGGCCGTTGAAGGTTCAATTCCTTCGGAGGTTACTACCGTAGTGGCCTCTGTTATTGCCGTTGTTGCTGTGCTGTCATCTGTGGTTTCGATGTTAGTTGTTGCCTGTGAGGTTTCTACCTCTGATGTTAACGACGTTGTCGCATCAACAGCAGTGGTGGCTGACGTTGCATCGGCCGTTGAAGATTCAATTCCTTCGGTGGTTACTACCGTTGTTGCATCTGTTATTGCCGTTGTTGCTGTGCTGTCATCTGTGGTTGCGATGTTTGTTGTTGCCTGTGAGGTTTCTACCTCTGATGTTAACGACGTTGTCGCATCAACAGCAGTGGTGGCTGACGTTGCATCGGCCGTTGAAGATTCAATTTCTTCAGAGGTTACTACCGTAGTGGCATCTGTTATTGCTGTTGATGCTGTGCTATCATCTGTAGTTTCGATGTTTGTAGTTGCCTGTGAGGTTTCTACTTCTGATGTTAACGACGTTGTCGCATCAACAGCAGTGGTGGCTGACGTTGCATCGGCCGTTGAAGATTCAATTCCATCAGAGGTTACTACCGTAGTGGAATCTGTTATTGCTGTTGATGCTGTGCTGTCATCAGTAGTTTCGATGTTTGTTGTTGCCTGTGAGGTTTCTACTTCTGTTGTTAACGACGTTGTCGCATCAACAGCAGTGGTGGCTGACGTTGCATCTGCCGTTGAAGAATCAACTCCTTCAGAGGTTACTACCGTAGTGGCATCTGTTATTGCCGTTGTTGCTGTGTTGTCATCTGTGGTTTCGATGTTCGTTGTTGCCTGTGAGGTTTCTATTTCTGATGTTAACGACGTTGTCGCATCAACAGCAGTGGAAGCTGACGTTGCATCGTTCGTTGAAGATTGAATTCCTTCAGAGGTTACTACCGTTGTTGCATCTGTTATTGCTGTTGTTGCTGTGCTGTCATCTGTGGTTTCGATGTTAGTTGTTGCCTGTGAGGTTTCTACTTCTGATGTTAACGACGTTGTCACATCAACAGCAGTGGTGGCAGACGTTGCATCGTTCGTTGAAGATTCAATTCCTTCGGTTGAAGCCTGATTAGTAGTACGCTCTGATTCAGTTTGTGTTGACCCTGATGACAACCATGGAATTAAAAAATACGAAATAATAACAACTTAACATCGCGTGGTAATATCAGTGACACTTCCAAAAATTACTTAGAGGGTTGAGGGAAATTGGGTGGGTTAGCAAACAGTTAGAAGTGCCAAATAGTTTGGAAATTCAAAAACGCACCGTATTAAGTGCACAGCAAGTGAACGTTTAAGGATCTAGATACGTCCTACCAACCCATCGCAATATTTATATGGCACCCAAATTGTAATTGATGAATATTTAAATTTTCATGAATTTCTAAATAGCTGTACTCCGTTATTAGCTGGAAGTACAAGGTTCCTTGAAGCTGCAGCAGATTTGGATAGTTCTTGTTCGCTTTTGTAGAGATTTTGGAGAGCATAAATGCAAGGTAAAATAACACTTAAATTTCTTTTTAATGTTTGTGAGGGCTGCAGTGGGGGACCATGGACCTAGTGTTGGTGTTCCAGGGGTCTAATGTCCAGCTACATACCCCCACCCCACCATACCATTGTTGCCAACACCGGGTTTTCCCGTTCTCCTACTGTTAATGAAACGATGCTCTATTTGAATCAATGAATTATAAAATTAAGAAAAGGAAGATAATTTGAGATTCAATAATGATGCTGCTCACAGGCGTTGTCAAAGTGCTTAATAAAAAGTCAACTGCAAAGAGCAGGGGTTTCAAATTACCTTTTTCAAAAAAAAAGGGGGGGCGGGGGTAATCGAATTCGAGGACCCAGTGCAGCGACTGGTCAAGCAACGTTACGAAATATAAATCAACAAAAGCGTAGATGTTAGGAAGAGGAATTATTGTCAACAATATTTCTGCATTGTATCTCAAGCCCCTAGCCGGGGTGCACAGAGGGGAGGGAGAAACGCATTCAGAAAATGCAGCTTTCTAAGATGTTTTGTTGATTTGAAGTTACTTAACAGCACAAAACATATGTGAGAGAGGGAATTTTAATTTCTCTGGAACCTATTTCTGAGGCCCGCTGGGTGCAGGAGGTGAAGCCCCGGAGGCGTTAGCATTTTCGGATAAGGATCAGGGTTTGGGACCGACTTGGTATCGAAATGGGACCAACTTGCGACTTTCACATGGGAGAGAGTGGGGGGGGGGGGAGGGGTCACCTACCCATATGTACGTCCCTGAAAAAGAGTGACTTTATTGTCCAGAATAGAACTTTGAGGAGTGACCACAAAGGGGAAGATTATTATACATTATTACTTAAATTTCAGCTATACTTTTGCTATTTCTGTGGTACTCAGCAACTTGTAAAGACTGATCAGAGCATAGTTTTCAGTCAGTTCAGCCAGTTTTTTCTTCGATACTCAGCTTTTAATTGCACCTTAAATAATGATTGACCTAAATGCTTGTGTGTAAGATCGATTTCAGGTTAATAAAGGTTGTAACGGCTGTCAGCCTATTGTCATTTATTGCCAAATGCAACCCGAGAGTCAAAGTTTGTGCCTTTTGTGCGCAGTCTCACGAGACAATTACTGTCCACTAAACACATAGGTAAGTTCGAGCACAATGTATACCTGCTCAATTGCAAGCCTATTGCAAACAAAGATTAGCACAAAATACATCCAGCTAATTTTGTTTTTACAGTGCCCTTGTTATATCGCCGAACAAGAGAAGCTGAAGAATAGATATAACGACTAATATAAACTGACCACGCATTACGCAGGTTATCCTGTATCTTTTGGAATGTCCAGTCCTTGGTGAACAAATGCGACGGAGTGATGGAGCAAGTGGTCGATACTAATCCTGACATTATATTCCTGACTGAAACTAGGCTAAAATCCGAGCTCAACGACATCACAGCCAAGATTTAAGATTATGGATATCGATTGGTCCATCGTGATAAAGGAGGCGGCTTTGGCTTCACTTTGGTTTCACTAAGCATTCGTGACTTTAATTCACTTCTCGATAGATAATTCAGCAATCACTTAAGCTTTCCAAGGGATGTAACCTTACTGTTACCTGTCATTATCGTATGAAGGAAACTTTTCTCAATTTATTTATCGATGAATTTTCCAGTATATTGGAAGATATTATTGTAATGAGTCATAACGGTATCATAACTAGTGATTGTGACATACACCGTGATAGCCTTATCAGTACAGCCGCCTTCTTTCGACTTACGATCTTATTCAACATGTCATTGAACTGACCACACACAAGGCGGTTCATTATTTAGATTTGGTCATTACGAAGATCAATTCTGGGAATTTGTCATGTCCTGTTGTCAATGATATTAATCTCAGCGACCATTTCCCTATCGGATATTGACTATGAATGTGATTTAAAACGGTCAGTATGTTTAAGTACATACATCATCGACATCTTGATAACATCATTCCCTGTTGAGTTTTGTGAGGACTTTAATAAGGGTATCTCTGAAATTTATTTCGCTAATTTCAAAAAGGCGTGCCTGTGGAAAAGCTGAGAAAAAGTGGTAGTGTTCAAACCTCGTAGTTGATAAATAGATGTTTATTCAAGCACGCAGAGAAACAACCAAATTTGCACTAATCATGAAAATCAATTATTATTTTAGTTAATCTTTATCTTTCAACGGGGTCTAAATAAGTGCATAAAGAAAGATTATATCACACCTCTGATTAAAAACAATTCAGTTTAAGATGAAGAATAATTCAGGAATTAAAGACCCATATCCAATCTTGCATTTGTGGTTTGAAAGAGTAGTCCTCAAAAGGTTGAATGATCATATGGACATAAATAATCTTCATATTATTCATCAGTCTGGCTATAAAATATGTCATAGTACTGTACCACTCTTTAAAATATAAAATGAAAGGTTTTAAAAGAAGCTTTAAAAAAAAAGACTTAAGGATGCTTCTGATCAAAAGTCTGCTTCGGTTATTTTAATACTTGGTCACACACCACTGGTTTCGACACGGTTGGTCATTTTAACCTCCTGATTATTCTCTATCATGAGACTGGTGTGCAGGGTACTGCTTACTATAAGTGGTGCAAATCTTTTCTTATGGTTAGAACTCAGAGAGTCAACGTTGGTAATAACATTTCTTATGACCTTTATATAGCATATTGGGTTCCTATACTTGGCCCGGTAAAGTTTAATATTTTATATTCGCTCGTTGTATGTTGAAATTAAAAAGCTTGGTTTTAACATTGAAAGGTATGGTGATGATCATCAAGTATATACAGCTTACGGTTCCTTACTCATGACATACAGCAATGTTTTTTCGGAGTTTTAGCTACATGATTGAGATCTCACTTTCTTTGTCCTGGTAAAACTAAAATGATCCTCATTGGGCTAGATGTGGTTCTCCAAAGCGTTAGCAAGCTTAAAAACCTGACTTATCTTTTGATTACCTGAAGTCTATTGTTACTGCCTTGGTTTGATCTGACCTGGACTACTGTAGTTGTTTGTATTATGGTGTCGAATCTAACCTTTTGTTTTAATAAAGCTTCAATCACTATGCTCATTTACAGGTAAAAGAATAAGAGATCAGGGTTTCACACGTTTTTCTTGATTTGCATTGGAACTTAGAAGAACATTTGAATAACACAAAAAAATCCCATAGATTAAAACATATTAGAACTACTGCAATTGACGTTCATAGGTTTGTACATGCATTCAGAGTTTTGTGTAAGTATATGTGTAAGATAGGCCTGTTATAAATATAGTTAGCTATATTGCTACTCTGTCGTTCCTGATAGGTTAAAGTACATATTGAGATATCGACTCCACCCTCTGATTATGCCTGTAAACCTTTCTCTCTCTTTGTAATTATGTCAATAAACTGAACTCTACACGGACGGTTCATTTATCATAATCGCGTATATATCTGAATAGAGTTAAGTATAGACAGTTTTGTGTTCATTGTAGTAAGCAACAATGTTTATACAGATAAGTTCAAAGCCAGATAAGCTCCCGCTCTGTGGGTCAACAGAACAATGGGTACTCGACTCCACCCTCTTACTTATATATATACTGAAGAGAGAAAACTACACCCTCGTCGCTATTCTATTTACGTCAAGTAGCTAACACATATCTTTGTATATGTATACAATTATACCGAGAAATAATCTTTGCTAAAGTCAAAATGGAACCAGTTTCAAATTTATTGGTTATCATCAAAATATGCTAGAGAGTGAAATAATGGTCACGCATTGCTGAAAGATTGAATTTCACAATTACTTTTGCTGTTCACATTATAGGTTGGTTGTTTTTTCCCCCTCACTGAGACATTTTTATCGTTTTTAACACTGTTCACTTTATAAATAATTTTGAACGAGCAAGCAATCTCCAGGACAGTGTTAGAGTCTAAGCATTGTCTTTTTTTTTTTTTGAGAATGTTAAATGTTTTACCAGTAACGTTGACCTTTGAACTTGAAACATCAGCTAAGTAACATGATGTATTTTTTGGTTGAATGGAAAGCATTTTGCATTTCAACGGAATCACTCAATTGACTGAGTAATAAATTTCTGAATTTACAGACTTTTAAGTTACTCGTTTTGTGCAACCACAATAATAATAATAAAAATAATAAAAGATGAATTACGACTAGCAATTAACATTATCGTCTGGAGTTTTAATATTAATAAGGGTATAGGCTATAAATTTAAAGTAAATGGCAGGATTATTGGCTAGGCTTATGTGTGACTAAGTCTTTCTTAAAATTTCGAAACATCTGCTTCTCATACTGCCAAATAAATAAGTTTATCTCATATTGTGTTTTTTCTATTTAGTGTGTGTGTGTATTAAACAACCGAAACACAAGACGTGGTGCATCTATATATAGTATTGGTAACTTTAGATACATTAAAGCCAAGAACAATTAGTTTTATTAATAGCCTACATTCCGAACTCTGTGTAAAGGAAAATTGTGGAAAAACCTCCCCTCCCAGTAGGTACCCGTTTTAGGATAGTAGTAGCCATCCATAGCTTATGAACTACATCATTAGTAGCAGTGGTAAGGTGATCAGGTTGGACGTTGAAGGGACTCGCCGACATGACATATGCATGACAGAACCTCTTTTCGGTTTCTCTACAGGCCTGACCATGTATACTGCTAAGTTTTACTTATGGAAATTGAGGTAGAAAAGAAAAAGTATATATCACACATTTTACTTAATATCCTTTGTATTGTTTTCAAACAGTTCAAGATTTCTGCTTTATTGCACTATATGCGTTTCTTGTACAACTTTTGATTGAGAATCACAAATCACGAAAGGTCACAGGTGTGGATCTAGGGAGGTGTTGGGTTTGTTAATAGCACAACCTTAGGCGAAGGTCAAACTAAAGATCTAATTTATATCCTACAAATGTCTCTTGGGGAGGACCTTCACACTCACCCCCCCCCCCCACCCCTCCTTCCCTCCATTACACGGGAGTTGGCTTTAACAAATGAACGGCGTCAAACGTTTAAAATACGCGATCCGCCCCTTTGCGGAGACGAGTATTATACCATTACACCACGACTTCATTCAGGGCTGTATACATCTTAAAGTGTAAACTGATCATAGCTTATGCAGGTCATTCAATTCTTTTTGTTCTTTCAAACTCTGTTTTCCACCTTTTTTTTCTCTTATTTAATCACGCAATGAAACCATTTTTTCTTATATCGAACTTTCTTCATAGAACAATTTGGCATGGCGCTATCTCACAAATGACTATCAAAGCCGAATGTGAACGTATGAATAATATCGACTGAGGCAGCATATCGTTATCCTTTTCTATAGAACGCCATCAGATGACATAATTTGTGATAGAGTAGAATTAGTACTCACAAAATAGAGGGGGCTGTTACATATATGTTGTGTCAGAACAAAGAACTAAACATACCGAGAATTAACACCTCTGTTACAAACATCGCATGATTTCTGGGACCGGGAATCATATTTTGCTATTCCAACTATAGCTTTATAAGACGCTATACTATCAACTCACACAAACATCAATTTGTCTTTTTTAATTATCATAAATATATTACCTAGTCACATGACGGCGATGATATCTTCGCACTGATTTCTGTATACAAGGTAGCTAATAAACATTATGTACATCTGCTGTGAAATTGTTGCAGGCCGACAATATAATCGAAAAGTTTAGGTTTGTTTTGACAGTTTCAGACTTTCTCTTCAATCATTATCCCGTTACTCCCCATTATCCCCCACCCCCCAAAACCCAAAATAAGACGTAAGAAGGAGAACAATTAAACTATAAAACACATGGTATTTAACCATCCCAGACTACAATATATACAAGTGTTCTAAAGTTGATAAGCCAATAACGTGACAAACTATTATCGCTAATATCTCCCGAATTTGATAAAAACTCTTATCGAATATTGTATGGGGCTAAAACAAACAGCAACCAACTTATATTTATATGCTCGCTATTAACCGTACGGAGTCGCTGAGATTAACCGTCTTTGAGCAAGCCTCAAAAATAAGTCATGGTTTGAAACTATCTCAAAGCGTTTAGCTTAGTATAAGGCTGCAATAAACGTTACTTTTGGTAATAGTTGTATAGCTATTCTTGTGTATCGTGTGTTCAGGAATTGGGTTTGGCCAGCGTCTATCAATATGAAACTATACTTTATCCTGACAATGAGGAAGTTCAGTAGTTCTTCAGACGCACGAAAACTCTAGAAAATTTTGTTGTCCAACATGCATTTTAACTACTTTGAAGATATTAAAAAGTGTCATTGAAAGTTTAAAAAAATGAAACTTTTCAATCAACTTGGCAAATTATAAAAGAATATCTTAAAATGTTGCACACGAACTATTTTGAATACTCTTTAATTACTTTTGATTAATTAAGACTGTTCAGGTTGATAAGAAAAGAAAAAGAGAGAGAGAAAAAAAGGAGGTTTTTATCATTTTCCTACCTTCGGTTTGGGTTGTGAATCCTGTTTGTGTTGAGACTGCAGAATAGAAAACGAAAACATTATGAGCAAAGCGCACAATTAAAAAGTGGCTTATATTGTGAAAAGGTAACCCTTTCCATAATTAGAATTTCCGCCTTTTTTTCAACTAAAAAGTATCCCACTTGCCAATTTTGTAATAAAAAAATGTGCCCTTTTCATTAATGACAAGTGCCAACATTGACAAAATTTCCTCTTTCTTTTGGAGAAACATTTAAATAGTGGGATTTTGTTCGTACGAATTTTTTATAGAACATGGGTAAACCCCATTCCACCACTCCCCTTTTCCAAACCTAACAAAAACTATAGAAAGGGAATATTACAATTAAGAATAAAATTATTATACAGTATATGTATTTCAAAGTTCTAAAAGAAGAGGGTATTAAATAAAATATATCTTCGGTATTTAACACCAGAAATTAAAGTGACAGAAATATGAAAATAGGCAAAATTAAAATCATATTTAAAACCTTTACTTGTATCTCACATTCTTGTGTAACATTTGGATAGGAGAGGCCAATGGATAATATTGTAAAACGTAAAACGAATAGATAATGTTTTCATATACGTATTTCAAAGTTGATTTAATTGGTTTATCTAACACAAGTTATGAAATGAATGAGCATAATAATGGGGGGGGGGGGGGGGAGATACAATTGATAATTAACTATCATCTTACCTTCTACGGTAGAAGTTTCTAAAAAGCAGAAGATGTAAAAAGAGCAAAAAAAAAGAAGAAAATATGAACATAAAAAAGGAACACGCTATATTTTATATTTCATCTTTGTATGTCAAAGTTTATTAAATTCTTACTTGTTATGGAGGAGCATGGGAAGAGTTACTAGGAGAGGTATTTTTCAATTTACGTTTTCATATACGTATTTCAAGTTGATTTAATTGGTTTATCATATACAGGCCTTATGTCTAGTAAAGGTTTAGTAAAAGGGAGAGATTTATTAGTATACAAACTGTACTTGGGTAACATTACATATAGTTATTAACAAAACTTGTTTCTAACTTTCACTCAAGTATATGTTCGACTTACAGCAAAAGTATAAATTAGTTATCTCAAAATTATATGCAATAAAGTGAAACAATAACAAAATTATAGATTTAATATAATCACACGAAATAAGTCAAAAGCTTATAAAACTTTCTCCGACAGGTATACAGTCTAGATGGGGTTTATGGTGGGGAGAGGGGAAGGGGGTTAAAAGAAAGTAAAGGCAAGCTATAAGCATTTGGACAAGTTAATATTATATTAATAACAGTTAATTTAATACAATATAAAAAATATATATCTCTGTAAGTTTCGGAAAAAATATTTTGATCTTATCTTTTTTTTTTTGACGTCATGAGACGGGCTTCAAAGGAGCAGATCTCGGTGGTGTGGAAAATCACGGGAGGGGGTAAGGGAGGTGGGTAGGCGGAGGGCGAAGAGAACCCGAACTAAACTTTATCAAATTTAGCTGAGAAGAATGAAAAATAAATTATTGAAATTCCTTACCAGCCGCTGCAAAAACAGGTAGTAGATCTGAGGTGAAATAAGAAAATGATGATAAATTAAAATTTGAATAAAGTTTACTTTTCCACGTTTTTTTTCATTCGAGGTTGCATTTTTGCGTGATTTCTATTGCCTGGCTTTTCCTGACATATTGGGATATTCTTCTTTTGCGAAAGACTTAAATCATGTTCAAATTACCAGAATTATTTCTGGATCGTTAACCTTATATATCAACGTATCGTGTACGCGTCTTCGCAGGTTTTACGGTTTTCATGTGACTCGTTAGTGACATCACATCTTTTATCCTTCATGATATGACACCAACAATTGTGTAATGCTCCATATTTCAGTTATGCATAAGATTAAATTAAATATTGCACGCGCATGCATAAAGCGTCATATAGCATCGATGATATGTGAAAGCAGAGAATTGTTATAGCGCCCTTCCAACGGGTAGATACCTGTTTTAGAATTGCAAGGTGCGTGAAGACAAAGTACCCGAGCCCAACCCCCTCGCCTCCTCCTCATCCCGGTATTTTTCCCTCTTCCTGTTACAAATATTTTGAAGCCCAACATATAAGGAATGTATAAGGATCTCACGATATGAAAAAACATCTATGTTATAATCACCAAACTCGCATATTTTTTTATTATTTATTATTATTTATTATTTTGTTTGTCCTTCCTTTTGTCTAACCACGTATAAATGGTTTATGAAATCCGGACGCTTATACCGTGCGAGTAACTAAAACACTTATTGTTTGTTTGAAAAGAATAGAAAACTATGTCGAATAGAGTTCACGATTGTTTCATCATGTGGTATTAATCAGATTAGGCAATAAGTTTACACAGGTCGGTGTTACGCCCATGTTGCAACATAGAGATATTGATCTGTCTATTGATATATTATGTACGTCAGCTAATACTATTGTTAGCCTCAAGAAGGTCATGCATGTACTTGACAATCTCAACATATCGAAGAGTATATACTTAAAAGATGACAGATTTATAATTGTGAAAAAGAATACGATAACACATGTCAAACATGTGACATTAAAATCTTTTCACCTATTTTTTTTTACGTTATATTGTGTCTATACAGCAGTATATAGATATACATATAAGTACATACGTATACAAACATGTCTACACGGGCAATCAAATGGTTTGGATTAAAACTTTGGACCATGTCGCAGCTTCCACCCAGATTGGTTACACTGATTGTGCCGATGTGAGACAAGACTGCTTAGATTTCTTGTAATCAAAATATATTAACACCTAGTAACGATAGCTTTGTAAACATTGACAACAGCTTACATTATAAGTTAGTTAGACACATTTCGAAAGGACGCTCCTGATTGTGTTCGAAATATCACGAGAATAGAAGTGGGAAGTACCTCCAGACGACGGTCGCGATCACCAACGTTAAACAATTAGGCGACGGAAGAGGGAGCACTCACAAATTATTATTACGTATCTGTCAAAGAACGTGGTTCGAGATAAACAGAGACAAATGCAGCAAAATTCAACTATTTGTAACCCTACCCCTCTTCTCCCCCTCCCCTTTGTTTTGCCATCCTCACCCCCACTCTTGCCCTTTCAGAGTCGGAACTGACAAAGAAACTAGCGCCATGCCTTAGCTACTTCCTGCTATTATGTGCGCCACCCCTTAGCTACTTCCTGTTATTATGTGCGCCACCCCTTAGCTACTTCCTGTTATTATGTGCGCCAACCTTTAGCTACTTCCTGCCATTTGTGCGCCACCCCTTAGCTACTTCCTGCTCTTATGTGCGCCAGGGGTACCCCTTAGCTACTCCCTACTATTATCTGCTCCTCTTAGCTACTTCCTGCTATTATGTGCGCCAACCTTTAGCTACTTCCTGCCATTATGTGCGCCACCCCTTAGCT
>KN883633.1:6746-19313 GCA_000934455.1 Apostichopus parvimensis | reverse complement strand
TATATATATATCATTGTCAATTGTCAACAACTCTGTAACAGGACGACATACATTAATATTGGAGTGACTCGAACTCGGGACCTTCTGATTGAAAGGCACCGGAGTTAACCACTGAGCTAACACTCCATAATGTTATTGTTGTGGCAGCCAAAGAGTATAGATATCACAAACGTGAAAAACGTGACTATTGGTTTTGTACGAGCGTGTGGGTAAACATGATAAAACATTTAATTAGAACATTAATTTATCTCTAACATTTGTTATCCGAGGCTTCACCTCCTGTTCGATAACAATAGGATATGATACTAAATTGTTTGTTTGTGAAGGTGCAGTCTCATCAAGAAGAAAAGTTTTGTTTGATTTTGTTCAAATAACAACTTGCAAAAAAGAAAAAAAAAAGACCTATACAAATAAAAGATTCCCTCCTTTTTACAGTATTTAAAGCAAATCAGAACAATAATGAAATAAACATGAGTAATAGTACTGCTATTATTGGTATTTCATGGTGCAAAATATTCACCTTTCAAATTAATATACTCCTTTTATGGCTAAATTATAGATGACTTCGGTTACTCATGATACGTCCAAAATTTTAATGTTGATCCATTGATTTATAAATTCTAATAACTCAACAAACACAAACATCTTTCTAATTATCTTCACATAGCACGAGCAAAGTAACATTGGATGTCATCCAACAATATTTGCCCTCTACAAATTTGCAATGCATTTTAAACATGTTATTTCTTTAGGCCATAAAAGTCTTATGTTTTCTTATTAGGTTTTCTGTTGCATCGTAGGGGTTGACTATAGTTGGTCGGTCATACTAGACTAGATAGCTTAAAGATGTTATGTCGTCTCAGCGGCATCCAGCAATATTGTATGCCGGATTTTGCGTGACCGTCTCCCTTATCCGAAGCTCGATTGAGAGCCGGAGGTAATTAAAATATGCATAGGAACTCTCCCCCCCCCCCGCCCCCAGAATGAAAAAAACCCAGCACATTAAACGATGAGAACTAGTAACGGAAACAACGTACGTGGAAATATGGTGTCTTAAATCATCATTTTTAACAATATAAACTGCCGATTCATCACAATACACTGCCGATTAACAATATAAATTCACTGTTTCCTCAGTTTTAATTTTTTAATTGATGAGCCTCATATACTTAAAGGGTTAGACTGTGAATATATCAAAGTGTTATATAAATTCAACTTGATATCAATCCAATTTTACCGTCACACAACATATCAAAATGAACTTTGTGCCTGCATGAAGCAATCATTTTAGGGAAATTGGCAATCTTGTCCAAGCAGGAGCCGGAGCTTCATATGCCATCTTTCAAACATGTGTATTGTTATTAAGGTAAATAAGAGATAGGATTTCGGTTAACACGTTGTCTCATATACTAAACAGCTAAAAGAGTTGTCTGGATTTCTGTATTTCCAAAAACATAACCCTGCTTTGTGATCGTAATCAAAATAATTTGAAGTAAACGTCGTTACTAATCAAGAAGTAGAAAAAAATAAAATAAAGAAAAGAAAATTGACAATAAATTATTTGGAATTCGAGAACCTATGTATACAACACCCCAAACCCCACCCCTTAACCAGACATTCCAGCATAAACTGGTAACTATACCCGGTGCTGTGGCCGAGTGGAAAAAGACAGTGGCATATAAGCAATGAGGCTTAGCAATCGGGAGGTTCCGGGTTCGATACCCGGCCGGGTCATAGTAAAATGGGTTTTTCATCCAAAAGCAATCTACAGTTTTCCCATCTGAAATGACTTTCTAAATTGAAAAGGTTCCAAATTTGAGTTAAAAATGATGAATTGGAAGCCACCCCGACGTGTAAGTTGTAATCCATTAGACCTTGCGGGTTTCTCCCACATTTGTGGTCGCTTAAGCGTCGCAAAAAGTAACTGTTGATTATTATTTATTTATTATTAACTAAATAACGTAACCTGCTCGTAGTTAGACTACCCGTCTGTGATACTTTGTGATTAGAAAAACCTGGAATAGTACATCGCAACAGAACGAAGAGACATGGCGAGATATTAGTCACGATACCATATTTTGTCCCCAAAGTATCCGTCTGCTACAACAACAATAAACACACCACATTGTTTTTTGGTTTTGCTTCTGACAACACAAATAAGTTTGATGGAATCCTATTAGAACTTTCAAGGTATGCTCAAAGTTTGACAGGACTGACCAGTTTGCTTACTTAAAGGATGAAGCCTAAATTGCCATGTTTTCTGAAAATATTTTTAACAAAATCATGAATGGAGTAACTTGGGTTTAAGCAGTAAATTTCCACTGAGCTGCATCGGATATATCTTAAGCGGGTGAACTGGCCTATCGAACATTGGGGCAGTACCTGGGTGGGGCCAGAGTAATAGGAGGGCCCATATACGCCTCCATAAGCTCGAAAACAACTCATCGGATAATTATAGCGTACAAGTTGTTTAAATATTGTGGGCCTTATCTACATGTAAGAAGAATATACTCAGAAGTGGGTTAATTCTCATAGCTTTGTCTTGTGAAGAGGGAAGCGGACCCCACCCCCTCGATATATGTATTACTGGCCATGGCGCTGGCACAGAAGGAGCAGGAGGCCCAGTGTATAGTCGCTCTTTACCCAGGGGCCCAGATCCACGTCAGCACGCCCCTTGTTAGCTATATAAAGTAGTGTTGCTTATATAGATGATTATTTCAGACAACAGGTTACTAAGATATTACACTCCACACTTGAATAACGATTGAATATATGGCATGCTCTTAACAATTTTAATATCCAGTGTATATATCATTGTGACAGTAAATGCCAGCAGTTTACCTTGATGTTATACAGTTTATAGGATCAAAGTCAATATACATTACATTGATAATAAAACAAAAAAAAACAAAAAAAAACATGGCAGTTGTGATGAGAGAAGCCGGCTTTATAGTGACTATTGTCTTTTTCTGTAAACATTATTCTTTGTGTATAAAAGCCCTTGTGGCTTTGACGTTGATAAAACATTTTTAATTCTGTAGACAGATCGGGGATAAATATTAACCACTCAAGTGAGGTTGTTATCCAGAGTGTTTTCATCGGTACAAAAGAGCTCTCCAACTACCAAATACAAACACTTAAACATATAATAAGTAGTTACCATCATAACTTATGAGCGTTGTTAACTGTGTGCGAAGGTCGAGATAATGGTACATACTGTGTGAACATTATTATTGGGTACGATTAGTAAAGTTACCACTTTTAAGGGGTCCCAAAGATGACCTGGGATGAAGGTAAGGGGAGGGGTTGGAGTTCCAAGTGGGTTCATAATAGGATTAAATGTACACTAAGGAAAGGAAGGAAGTGGTGTTGTCTGATGTCGAAGGATGGGCGGGTGGGTGGGTGGGGGGGGGGGAACAGGGAGAAGAGCAGAGCATAAAAAGTTCACTCTCCTTCATGGCAAATAATAACTTCAGAAATAATAAAGTAGTGGTCAATATTATGTCTTGCACAACCAGACATCGTCGGAACTTCAGAAACAGGTGGCACTGACTAGTAGCCTGAAGACAGTTGGACCGGTGTCGTTTTAATTTGAACTTATGCAGTAGTGAGGGGAGGATTTGCCGGTTAACCACGCTGTTAGAAGACGCGGCGAGAATACCTGTTTCCCCTTTTGGCGGACTAATCATGACATCACCAAGTCTCTGTAATGAGTCTAAGCGACTTCAAACTGAGCCAAAAAGGAAACGGTCACGTGACACCGAAAGAGACAGAACAATCAAATGATCGCAGTAAAACTCGAGCGATATATTTGGCGGTAACTAGCTGACATAGCAATATCACATCTCGTCATGGTCGTTAACCTCACCCCAACACTCACGATACTGTACATCACCCATCTAGCTGCACCTCAAAGAATAAAAAACTTAAAGTCCGTTATGAAAAGGTAAAAAGAGCAAACAAACACAACTAAAACTCGACAATAAACTACCGACCTAATCAGCACATAATGTTGTTTAAAACGGTCTCTTTAATTGTTTTCTAAGGCATTTGTTACATCATGTAGAGTCAATTATCATATTCATCTAAATTGCACCATTTACAACGGTTGGCGATAAGCTGCTGTTACTGACATATGTTTTGGCGACAGCATTTAATGACGTTTACCAAGCGCTTGACTGTGGAGCTCCTTAACGTACAAAGTTTTGATGTGGACTTAATACCTTCCATCCAAGATAGATATGTAGGTGACTCTGTAAACCTATCATACAGTAAATGAGGATAGTTTGGTAAAAGAACTTTTCAACTTTGACACATAATACAAATTACCACTTCTTCGTAGTATGTTTGCTATCACAGTCAGGCGAGCACATCCATGGATCTAACCACTATCAGTATGAATTTCATTGGAGTGGTTAACCATGTTTGCCCTAATCACTAAGATGCTCCACATACCAAGTATAAAGTTCATCAAAGCTTTTGAAATAATCATCTTACGAGGTGGCCTCAAATGACCTTTGACCTCTACGAGAAACAATTTGATTCTTCTACTCACCGAGATTGATCCGCATGCCAAGTAAGAAGTTCATCCAAGATTTGTGAATATGTCATGTTTACGTTTTCAGATTTTGACCTCAGTTGACGACCTCAAATGATTTTTGAGTGGTATTACCAGGCGCGTAGCCAGGAATTTGCCAAGGGGGGGGGGGGGGCGAAAATGTAGAAAAATTTTCAGAGCCGTAGATACGGCATTGCATACTATCTAAGCGTAGCACCACCATGGTTTCGCGAAGCGTACAAGAAAATTTTTGCTGAAAATGCCTCCCAGATCGCTGGAAATGGCACTTCCCAGGCCTTGTAAGTTGCATCTTAGCATTTTTTCTTTTGAAATTACTAGCGATATCATAAAAACATTAAAAATTTTTTTTAAAAATATGCTCAAGGGGGGGGGGGGGGGCTGCCCCCTTCGCCCCCCCTTGGCTACGCGCCTGGGTATTACAGGTCGACATATAGTCTTTACAAGCCAAGGCGTCACACACACACACACCACATACATCATCACCACACACACACACACACATACCCCATCATGAATGCAAAGGTTACAATTATCATCGAAACCAAAGAAGAAACAACAGAATAGAAAACAACACAGTATTAAATTCGGTGTGCAATAAACTCCTCCAGTCAATATATTTCAGAATATATACAACACAATAGGAAGAAAGAAATATCTACTAAAACTGCTTAAAGCCAATTGAATATGTTATATTTACCTTCTAGTCATACTAGAATTTATATTATATTCTTGTATATCAACTATAACTTCTGATATCTTTTATTTCTAAAAATTGAATATCATATCATGTCATCTTTACTGTTTTTGTTTCCTCTCCGTTTCACACAATTGAATGCATCTAATATCTTATCTATACAATCCATTTCATAAGGCAATTACTTTAAAAGCTAACATGCAAAAGGACCATTTCATAAATTATACTTAATTCATAAAAAAAAAATATACAAAAAATTACAAATACAAATAGAAACACAGACACATCCAAGGACTAAAACTAATCACATTGCAAATACCAGATGAGAGATTTAAAGTTGATAAAGTTTTAGTTAAAAGTTGAGTTAACATTGATGAGATATGGGTGATTGTATCTAGAACCTTATATCGAGGGTATATACCTTATCTTGCAAAAAACACTCAGCAAGTCAAGTTACTGAATAGACAATGTTGATGAATTGATAAGGTAGGGACACAGAATCTCAAATAACACTGTATACTGACTTTCCAAATGTCGTTGACTGGAAAACAGTCAGTGATGTCTTTCCAAATCAACCTGCTTGACTATAGTTGATGTCTATGTAATGTAGGATACCAGCTCTGTATAACAGTTGTGTTTGTTTACGTCATACCACCCTCGGCTTCACATATTTTTTTAATACCTGCTCCAGTATTCTTCATCTATTAATTTGCAAAACAGAGTAGAAGAATATTTGAAAATAAATTCATCTATTATTTCAACCAGCTAGCCAACTTTTTTTTTATTGTGTCTGTACTCTGTAGGAAAATGGACACAACTACTGGTCATGTGCAATGTCAAAATGGCTATAAACACACTTACACAATAAAACCCACTCTACTGACACATGTACCCTTGCAACAGATGCAACTCGATTGTGTCTTCATATGGTATGCAACAACTTCAAACAGTGCCCAGTATTAAACAGACATGTGGATATCCTCAGGTGAACACAGGCTAATCATTAATCACCACTGAAGCCATAAGGACTTCTTCCAGGGCACAATATGGGATTAGGAACAGATGGGGATTAATACGAGATCAATATTCCTCTAGAAGCAATCCCCTTTTCCGGAACCTCAAATTGGTCTCGCAAAACAAAACGAACGTCATTTAGAATAGATTCTTTCATTTGTCAATACGAGAGTCAGAAACGAAACGGGCAAATATGTCTACTCAATGCTGTTATAACATCATTATACTTTTTATGGGGCATTTACTTAGTTTTATGGACAACTTCGGTGTATACTTCCTTGTATTAAAGAAATATAATGGCAAGCATGCCAGCTCACACTTTGGTCACTACAAACATCAAGACAATGCACCCACCGGACTCCAGCAGTTTATGAAACATCACAAATTTATGAAAATATTCTTCTCACTTCAAATTTAAAAATTACTTATTTCCTTATACAAATAATTCCAATAAAATAAAATAAAAAATAAAATAATAAAACTTTCCCAATATAAAACCATCATTTTTTAGTTTCCTCTTTCACTACTCTTAAAATAATTGCCTTTTTGCAATACAATACAACTCCTCCAGGCACAATATATCTCCAGCAAATTACTTAACAACTATATCTTTACATAATAAATCATATAAAGAATGTTATCAGAATATTTGATATATCATAACCTCATTTAAATGATATTCATCATGTACCATGCCTTTCATCATCTTCTATTGTTTTATTACAGATCTCAATTCATGATGACATACAAAACAAGAAAAATGAAGAAGGAGAAGAAGAAGAAGAAGAAAAAAGAAGGTTCTTTGGTAAAAAAAAACAATAACAAATATCTGTGTAAACAATGTAAACAGATCTTTTTTGCTTTTAGAATATTTTTAAGCTGCTGTAGGATATCATGCCACACATCTGATTGAATATCAAACTGTTTAAATCTTCACCAAAAACAAACCAAATCAAGACGGCAAATTACCAGAATTGCATTTACATCTTGATTTTCCTTTTCTACTGCCGATGAACTTTTTTCGTTACGCACATTTTCCTTGCGAGCTGAATCCAACAAGCAATTTATCCCAAGGCTAGTTTGCCTTGAAGGAGACACAAACACATAGTATTATTTTTGGCTGATAACTGTCACGAATAATTTTCCCAAAACAGCTAAGAAAAAATCTCACATAAGATTTTATGTTCTCTTCATACACGAGGCTGAAGGCTTGATCAAGTCTAAATATGACATCATCGAGCCACCTGTGCTAGAGTTTCTTTATTCGTTCATTACAATGTGTTTATTTCCTGTCATGGAGATGGGTTTGGCAAATACTGACTCTTAAATTTATTATATAGAAGCTCTTAACATGACCTACATGATGGTGTTTGGTTTTTAATGTCTACACTGTCAACATTCTTCCTTTAAAATATGAACAGAAAACAATAGAGAAAGGAAAAGGTTTCATATCCTTGTGGCACTTATGACATCACAGATTTACAAAATGGCGGCCTCACAGACAGGACTTTTGAGGTAAGATATCTAACAAACCGAATAAGATTTTCTTGAGCTGTTTGAGGAGTTTTTCCTTCACAAAGATCTCTATCAGATAATCCAAAGATGATGGCTGGCTTGTGTCCCTTTTTAAAATATATATATATTTTTTAATCATCACTTTAAAAGAAGGATTAAATATCAGCAAGAAAAAAAAGGAAAAAAATTGATGATGTGATTCAGTGTGACGTAGAATATTGGCACAGATATCCTGAGTACTTCCATCCAGATGTAAAAAATGATATAAAAAAGAAAACAAAAACAAGGAAATGAATTCCCAAGAAAATGAATACTAAACACAGATGTCACATGAATAAATCCAATTTAAAAACAAACATGGAATGTTATTAATAAACTGTCTTGATGAGTTCTACAGATGAAAACAAGAAATAAATCCCATTCTGAGATGCAGTCATTATTATGATGAACTATTTCTAAAGGAGTAGTTTACAATAAAAAAGAGAAATAAAAAAAAAGAAAAAAAAAGAAGAGAATTAGAAAGGAAGAACAGGTATGGGTTTCCTTTGGTTTATCTCCAAATTTTACTGAAGAAAAAAAAAGAGAGTTTCAATGTCAGATACTGTCAATCCAACTCCCCCCTCACCCCCCTCCCCTTCATGCAACCCTGCCTCACACCTTTGTTCTCAATGTTCCCCTCCAAACCCTGCCCTCCCACAAAACTGCAAACTGTCACTATGTGTAGCATAGTGGTGTTAATATAACTTATGGTTAGCCAAAATGATAGCCTTATCTAACAATGCATTTGCTATTCCCAGTTCATTAGCCAATGACATAGTATACCTTAGTGATATGAATATGCATTGAGTAATACATTCAGAATAACATTCCCAACTTTCCCATAATGCAACTGCCACCTATATCTTAAATGGCAGCGCCTCCTCATTTGTGCTTATTACAACCAACAATACTACATAAACAACCATCTTGTCTGTGTTTAACTCTTAACCAGATCTCAGGTTAGCATAGTTACTACTACAGGACACAGTTACTGAATTATGAGTTGCTGGACCAGGCAGACTTATCCTAGGAACTACTATAGGATACAACTACTGAATTATGAGTGATCATAAATCTAACCTAGACAAGAGCTATGCTTATCACACATACAAATACAAGACACATCTACCAAACCATGAAAGATTAACTGATGGAGGCAATCACATAGTTCAAGTGACGACACCATATATTTCCATAAATAAACCAAAAAAAACATTAAGCTTCATAGTACATATACAACAAGTGACTCTGATTGGACTGTAACTAGTTGAGTCTTTCTGATGTGGAGGGGAGGGGGAAGGGGGAGAAGAGTGCCTGAATTAGAAGAACACCGGGTCCCTCCAATTATGTGAACCACATAGCTGCAATACAAGCCTGGTTTGGCTATGTACAGGAAGCTACAATACAGTCTATTACTGTGCTTAGCTGCAAAACTGTTACAGCAAACCTACAGTGAAGCTATAATATAACTCTATGATACAGCTACTGCAAAACTGTTACAGTAAAACTACAGTGAAGCTATAATATAGCTATGATACAGCTACTGCAAACAGTAAAACTACAGTGAAGCTATAATATAGCTATGATACAGCTACTGCAAAACTGTTACAGTGAAACTATGGTAAAGTTATAATATAGCTATGACACAGCTACTGCAAAACTGTTACAGTGAAACTATGGTAAAGTTATAATATAGCTATGACACAGCTACTGCAAAACTGTTACAGTGAAACTATGGTAAAGTTATAATATAGCTATGATACAGCTATTGTGCTTAACTGCAAAACTATTACACTAAAATTACAGTGAAGCTATAATATAGCTATTATACAGCTACTAACTGCAAACCGTTAAAGTAAAACTACAGTGAAGCTATAATATAGCTACTGTACATAACTACAAACAGTTATAGTAAAACTACAGTGAAGCTATAATATAGCTATGATACAGCTACTGTGCATAACTACAAACAGTTACAGTAACACTACAGTATTATAGTTATGTACAATACAACTGAAGTAGAGTATTGAAAGCTACAGCTACATTGAAAGCTGCACTACAGTTAGTTTCATTACATCTATATAATCAGGTACTCGTACAGCTACAGTACAAATGCAAGGTTGCCACTGTCAGTAGTTTTCAAAATAGCTACAATTAATAAGTAAGTGGCAGTACAGCTCTGCGATGCAACAGCAATGTTACTGCAGACCATCTCCATTACAGCTACAAAAAAATAAAACAAAACTACAACATACATACAGAGCACTATTGGAATAGGCAAGTTGCCAAATAGCTATCATTCAGCTGTAAGAATAGCTACAGAATAGATGCTAGTCAGTGTACAAAGAGGACACTAGTAAAGTCCAACAGAGTATTAAAAGTGTGAACTAGAATATTTTCTGTCTAACCCTTTGTTACATGTATAACAGGTACTATTCAAACTGTACTTGTTTCATTGGTTGGTATGACAACTAATAATCACACTTATCACTCTCTAAAGTTTTACACTACTTAAAAATAGCTTGAGTCGATTGAAGGCAGCTTTCACTTTCATATAAGTGTAGATTTTGCAGAGCCTCATGGGTTAATTTCATTGCCCAACTAGGATACCCATCATCAAATAGCTGTACATTCGAAATAGACTTTTACCCCAATACATACAAAATCTTGAGAACAAACCACATTAGATCGATACAAGGGGAACCAATAAATATAGCAGCTGCTCAGTTAGTTTTTTCCACTAAAGCTTTCATCGTTACACACATTTAGTTTAAAGGCACTGTTCAACACCGTGGATCGCTCCGTTAATGTTCTGTCACGTCACTTGAAATAAGATCCTGACCAAACATCTTACTGATGAAGATGTATAGATATATAAATAGATTAAAGGTGTGACTGGCATTTAACGTATTAAAGGGTACAGCACAACCTGTTGTATCATCATGTACACATACTTATGTTGAACAGAACAAAGAGAATGAGTGACACCAACCGACCATGAGTCTAGAAGAATACATGGATCTACAGTATAGAGTTCACAATAGTTTTAGATCTACAGTATAGAGTTCACAATAGCTTTAGCTCTACAGTATAGAGTTCACAATAGCTTTAGCTCTACAGTATAGAGTTCACAATAGTTTTAGATCTACAATATAGAGTTCACAATAGTTTTAGATCTACAGTATAGAGTTCACAATAGCTTTAGCTCTACAGTATAGAGTTTGCAATAGTTTTAGATCTACAGTATAGAGTTCACAATAGTTTTAGATCTACAGTATAGAGTTCACAATAGTTTTAGATCTACAGTATGGAGTTCACACTAGTTTTAGATCTACAGTATAGAGTTTGCAATAGTTTTAGATCTACAGTATAGAGTTCACAATAGTTTTAGATCTACAGTATGGAGTTCACACTAGTTTTAGATCTACAGTATAGAGTTCACAATAGTTTTAGATCTACAGTATAGAGTTCACACTAGTTTTAGATCTACAGTATAGAGTTCACACTAGTTTTAGATCTACAGTATAGAGTTCACAATAGTTTTGACACAAGTCTACTGTATTATTGGAAAAGAGGACTTCATCCTGACAAATTCTTGGTGCAAAAGCCTGGAAGGACTCAACCAGATGTCACTGAACTAAGTCTCCACGAGCAGTCGATTCAACGTAGTGGAAGTAAAATATACACAAAGGTGATTACATTAGGTTTAAAGATTAACTTTCATAAAATGGAATTTTGTGGGGTCAAGCAGGCATTTGTTTTGGCGATTCATTGTTTGTGACTCAAGTCTGGTAAGAAAAGATGACCTCAGTTGACTAAAGCCAAGTGAAAGACAAGGAGGACCCAACCAAATGATTGAACGATGCCGAGTGTGAGAGTTACGTGAGGGTACAAAGACGTGACTGTGGGTAAATCCAGATCTCTCTCTTTTGAATTTTTTTTTCTCCCTGAAATGAAACATTTTGGGGGCTAGCAGGAATTTCTTTCGCATTTATGCATGTCACTACTGTAATTTTAGTTCAATGTTGCAGCATATTTATGTTAAACTTATGACAGTATATGAAACTCAAAGTCACCTTTTACAGCAATGCAAGATCTATTGAGACTATGTGGCTTGCCCAGGATGTACTAAACGATGCAGAGTCAATTTGAGCCCAGTTTGTAAGCACTAGTACTCTACACATGGACTAACTACAGCTTTATTATTAACCCAAACTATACAAGTACTTGCAAAAACTCTATCAATGTTTGTTCTAAAAGCCAAAAAGATTCATATGAAATCTTCTGGTTACGTTTCCTAGGTATAAAAAGACACGGTATATAAAAACCAGTCCCTACATTTTTAACCATTCACATAAATCAAGGAATACAACATGCATAAACATAGTTGGGTTCATATGAACCCACTTGTTGAGTGCTCAAATCTTATAGCGTTTAGTTCCAAGTTGTATCATTGTCACTGAGTACCACAAAGTTGAGTGCTCAAATCTTATAGCTATTAGTTCCAACTTCCAAGTCTTATCAGATCTCTGTGACAAAAGAATCTCTGATCTATGGAACAACCTGAAGATACATCTAGTTGCATTTTAGAAATATCACAGCTTGAAAATCAATGTCTAACTGAAAAGAAGAACAAGACTTTTTGAGATAAGTCTAATACTTATATGGTTCACACACCTTAGTCCTATGACTTAGTTCTTTAACAAACTGTACTCCCAGCCAAGAT